>NDGN011333702.1:0-23252 GCA_002564285.1 Tympanoctomys barrerae | reverse complement strand
AGGGAAGAAAACAGGCTTGGTTTTTCCTCCTCTCTTTCTGCATTTGGCATCTTCTGCCACACTGAATGCTTGACCCCCTACTCTGGGCCCAGGCAGATATAGACTGAAATCTTCACAAACTGTGAGCTAAATACACCTCTCCCTCTTTAATTTTGGATATTGTGTATTTTGTCTAAGCAATGAGAAAAGTAACCAAGACAAAATGACAATATTGTATTCCATAGGAATAATTTGTACTTTCTATGTTTTCAAGAAGGTTTCATTGTCAGATGTAAGAGACTTTTTAAAAAACATACCACATATTAACTTCAAAATTTTATGATGAAATTCATCTCTTAATTCTCATAGACTAGTTTGCCAGAATAACTGTGCTCTTTATTGAGTTGTACACTTGTCAAAGTAGGCTCTGTTTATTGTCAAACCTGTTTGAGTTATGTTCTAAAACTAAACTCTCAAATTTAATTAAATCTTATACATCTGTTGACAAAAATATAGAAAAACATTGTGGTTGAGTTTTTAGTTTAAAAAATAGCTAAAATAATAAGCCACTCCCCTCAAACAACTATCAAACTTAGATAGAGTAAATTTCCAAAGTAATATTGCTATAGAATTAGATGTGGGCAAAGCAGTTATAAAAGCTAGGGTAGGGCTAGTAATAAAAATCTAGAAGGATTCTTCAGACAAGTCATATTAGAACTGCCTTTAAGTTCTTGGTTCACTTAAAATACATTTAAGCTGAATATTATATGCAATATATTTATCAGTTATAAGGAAATAATATAGAGTTACAGTGCTAATGAAAAGTTTCAGTTATTAGCTAAAATCTTGGTTAATGAATCTGGGCACATGTATTTTTAATCAAAATGAAATATGTTTAGCATCATTTAAAATATTATACATTTTAGTGCCATTTGAAAAAAATATATTCTTTAGAATGTATTAGAAATTACAACATATGAATCATGACACTCTTTTCATGAGAAAACCATTGACAGAAAGGAACTTACTTGTTTTTGCAGATTTTACACAAGGAGATTGTGGCTCAGATATATTAAACAACATGTTGAGTAACAGAACAGTTTATGTATATGAATCACTATATGTCATCTTATATGATCATTTGGTTTAACTATCTTTTACCTAACCAATCAATTTGTTGGTCCTGTCTTACTGTAGTGTGTGAAAGGCTACTGTATAACAAGATAAATGAAGCATCTGACTGCGCTTATAGCTTCAGCTCTCCTCCCTCAAACAGGTTCTGATTAGTTTTAGTTCTTCTCTATCACCTCATGAAGGCTACTGCCTTCATCTCTCTGAATTTCGAGATTCAGATATTTACTTGCACTAATTACAGAGACTGGAGTTTGCCTGTCTTGACATCGCACTCATTTTGTTAACTCAGTTATTTGCATCTGTAGCTGACAAGTAGGGTTTTCTCTTCTTTGCTTTCACCTCCCAGCTCATGAATTTCTCTGTCCTTCCCATACTTCCCATGACCTCATTCATCTCTGAGTTGAGCTTCCAGTTCACAATCTTTGGTCTTGTACTACATCTGGAGGGTTTTTAAAAAAAATTTTATTTATTTATTTTTATTTTAGGGAAGTATCTACAGTGTGTTCAGGGTCTCACTACTAGATCAGACTCATAGTGATCCACCTGTTTATAGCCTCCCAAGAGCTGGGATTACAGGTGCGTGCCACCACGTCCAGTCTCAATTGCCATCTCAGCATGCCTCGGGAGCGGGACTGGCACGGCAGGCCCGGGGATCGAAGCCCCAGCCCCTGCACCTGCTTGCAGGAGCTTCAATGCACTGAATTATTTGGCCAGCTGTCATCTGGAGCTTTTGATGCCTTTAGTAAAGTTTTCATCTTTTAGGTGTTAATTTCTGACCTAGAAATCAAAGTCATTTTTCTCTCATTTCTATATTTTATAATACGAGCAATAGACTGCACGTACTTCTTGAAGTTCTGTTCTACTTGATGCTATTTTGAACTAAATCTAGGAACAAGGTTACATCTGGAGGGGCTAATTTCTTGTAATTATGTTGTTTATTCACAGGCATCTAGAAAATAAAGACTTCTAGTGGTAATAAGTAGGCCATTCTTGGTCACTTGTACTTCATATAATTAAGGATGATAATACAAACAAGAAATTTAGGTAAATTTGCCTGGTGCTCACTAGCAAACACCATGTAGGAGTAACTTTAGTTACATTTAATTTTGGATACATTTATTATTAATATGCAAAAATTGAAAGCAACCATTAAAGCTTCCCTTGTTGATATACAGAAAACATTTTGTACAAAAGTTTCTTCCATTGAAAAAGCCATACTGTGAAATCAATTTGGAACCACTTGTGTGCTAAAAATATATGATAAACATTCCAACTATCTCAGCAGAGTGTAGCTTTTGACAGAAAAAATATAATAATTCTGACATATACCTAGGGATTCTGATGAGATCTGCTTCTTCCAAACTAAAGCTTCTTTTTCTAAATAGAAGTTGTCCTTAGAACAACTGAAGAAGTACTTTCTTGGCTGTATTGTCAGCAGGCCAAAGGGACAAATACCAATGAAGTTGTGTTTATACAATGATGTATGTGGCAGTGATTCTACTCTGAGCAAGTGCTTGGGCATTTGTGTTTTTAATGCTGAACATACACATGTGTCATGGCCTTACCCCAGCCTTAGATGGCGATCAGAACCAATTCATCTGTTCTCCCTATCTATTCTCGCTTCTACTCCTACTACATCACCATCACTTTGACGGGTGTATGTGTAACAGCTACAGAAAACATGTGAGATGCAGAAAAGAGACACCAAACCAAAATCTATTTGTCTTATTATTCTCTTTGAACTTGGTATTTGGTTTGTTCATTCACATATTTGGTTAAAAAAAAAGAAAACGAGAAAGATCCTAGAGTTTTTAGGACTTAAAAAAAAGGCTCATTTCAGTAATTAAAATGTCTAGTTAAGCATAATAGCTTAAACTGAAATCTTGATTGAATTTATATTGACCTCCTCTTCTCCCATAGATTGGGCCTGATTCAGGTGAGGCACATAATGGGAGTAGCCACTTGGCCAACTTCTTTTTTCTCTGATGTTCACCATTCCTTCCTCAATAATTATTGAGTTGGTTACTGGGCTTAAACCAAAGGAGTTAATAAAGGACAGAGTTTTATATATTCTGGGCAAGGATGTAAGGTCCTAATGTTAGTAATATGCTGTGCGCACGTGTGTGTGTGTGTGTGTGTGTGTGTGTAGACTGGGTGTTAGAGTGGGGGTATGACACCACTCTTAAAGCCAGACAAGTGCAGGCTTTGCCATGAGCCATGCTCTGTTCAAGTCCAAAAAGAAGAAAAAAAAAAAACAAAACCAAAAACAAAACAAAACTGTCTCAGCTTGAAGGCAAATGGGTAGCACAACTCTTTTATATGAAGAAGGCACATTTTTGTTCTACTTGAGCTTTCAGATGATTGGAGAGGACCACTCACATTGGGAGAGGCAATTTGCTTAACAGCCTTTCAGCTTACATGTTGACTTTATCAAAACATACTCTTAAAGAGAGGCTTAACATAATATTCAGTCAAATACCTGCACATACCATGGCCCAGTTAAGCAGAAACATAAAATTAACCATTAGCGTTGTCTCTTTAATCATGTCTCTTTAACCAACCCAAAGATAACAAGGGAGATATTTTTCAAAATAAATAAATACTAATTTCACATAATTGGTCTCTTTGGCTGTGAGATACCTAGGCATTTTTCCCATTACTCCCTTCTCCGGGTGAAACTTTCTTTCTCCATAGTGTTAGGCAGGTAGTTTTATAAATCACTCTTAGTTTTCTACTAGCCAGCATCAGTTTCTATCTTCCCAAATGAAGGACACATATAACAAGTTCTTCCATTGGACCCATCAAAGTTATTCTCTCTTGATATGAAATAATGGGGAGACCTCACTGTTTCATGTTCCCACCAAGTTATGAAGGTACTTCGCAGTACACAGTCAATCCCTCCTCCATGATGTCTCTAACTCCTATAAGAGCTGGAAATCGACAAACACTACTGCTGATGGTATCACTTTTATTTTTTCTGAGTTTCTCAACATAGTACCTTCATTTAGGCAGTCCTTGACATTGCTTTTCTAGACTGTTAGCATCCTTGCCAAAGTCCCTTAACACCAGTAGAAGCCAGATTGAATATCCTAGTACATTTGCATTCAGTGGAGTCCATATCTTTATGCTTTTACTATTTGTAGTGCCAGGAGAGTGTGTTCAGGCTTCCATAAAGAACCTCAGGAATAAAAGATATTGAATAAAGGCTTAGATCCCAAATAAAGAGAAAATAAATGCTAAAAGGCTAGAAAATAATGTTAGATTTATGTGTAGAAAAGAAAAACTATCAATTTAAGAAGCAGATTAGAATAAAAACCTACCTCAAATGCCAAACCTGTGGGACATATCAGAAGAAAGTGGAGCATTAGAAATGTATCTACTGGTATCAAGAAAGATGTGATGAGGTGGATATTCTGAAGTCATGAAAAACTGAAGCACTGAAAATTGCAAGAATTTTGAAAACTACACATCAGAAAATCTATTGGTTCACACACAGCTTTCAAAAGCAGTCTTTAAAAGCATCAGACACACTTCAATTAAGAGACTGCTGAAGGTGATTGTATTGATGAGACAGGTATGGGGATGGAGAAGCAACTGGCCCGAAGAAGCAGGGCGTTCAAGAGCCCAGCGACTGTCACTTGGATTCAGAAAAGAATATCTTGACACATTGTCCTAGTTGAGAAGACGCAGATGCAAAAGCAGAGGAGAGGATGAAGGGAAGCCCTGTTTGAAGTCTCAGATTGCTGGGCAGTGCCTGTGCCCAACAAAACACAAGAAGGAAGGGCATACAAAAGAAATGGAAATTCAGAGTTTTAAAACATGAGCTGGGGAAGAGGACAGCCTTGAGTATGACCTTATGACTGAGGGTATGGCCACTTGTGGGCTTTCAAATTTTGTATGATGGTCAGAATATTTTAAATTCCTGAGAAGGTGCAGGGAGAATTCTCCACCATGGCCCAAAGTGCAGCATCAGCTTCCTTATGTGAGATTTCTCTGGACTTGGATGCCCAGCAGAAACATGACACAATCCCCTGAGGCTGAAGATACTGTTGTAGTGTTTCCTCTGATGACTTTGCTTCTCTCCTACCAGGCACTCTTTACTTGACAGGCACTAACTCTAGATGGCCTTTGGGAGTGCCACACCTTCCAGGAGAAGGTCCAAATTCTACTGCTAAATTAACTCCATTATACAAAGAGTGGACAGGACTGGAATTCATCTGAGATTGAGCTGAATAAGACATTTAAGATGAAAGAATTTTGGACTTTGTTTCTTTGGTTGCTAATGCACAAAAGTCAGCACTTTAGAATTTTAATTTTCACCTAGAAATTTAAAAAGGGAGGTTTATATTGTTCAGATTGGAGGTATATTTTAAACCTATTTTTTTTTTCTTTTTATTTAGATTTGTTGAAAGCATTGTGCTACTGGGATAGCATGGATGAGCCTAATCTGAGATGAAAAATAGAATAAGGATGAATGTTTAGCCTCAGGTAAAACATGGTTATGGAACTAATTTAAAACCTGCAATTCATTTTAGAATTTCTGTTGGGGTAGAAACTGGAAATGCTACCATTAGTTTGGAAAGATAATTGGAGGGATGTAGGAGAAAAGGAACCACATCTGAAGATGAAAACAGGACTGCCCTGATAAATGACTTGTTTCCTGAAGGGGGAGCCACAGCCCTGGTTGACCACATGTTTTTTGGCAAGGAGAATTGCTCAAGATAATAAAAGGTGAGAAAAATCAGGGAAGGACCAGTCTCCCTCTTTTCCCCCTTTTCACTGCCTACCAAATAGAAAATTTTACCCCCCAAGGAAACTTTGGTGACTGGCATCTATTCCCCTTTGCATGCTCTTAAGCCACTCCTCTCTAAAGGGCAGAGTGAAGAGAGCCCTGACCTAGCCTCTGCTCCTCAGTGGCTCAGCCTTGATAAATTAGATTCATTTTTGAGACAAAAGAGAGATGTGTTATTTAATTTACTAGTCAAATCTGTGTTATTCATTGTAATTTGCCTGCAAACAATGATATTTTAATGTCCATTTGATACTCTATTTTCATTTTGTCCAGAACTTGTAAAAATATAATTATTACTCACAGGAACCCAGTTATTCATATTGTCATCAAAGGTGGAGCCCAAATGCTGCGCCCTGGTCATAGATGCAGACCTCTGTCCACCTCTTGGCTTGGCTCAATCCTCAGCCTCACTGGCTTCTGTGAGGCAGAATAATAAAACACATGGTTGGAATTAGCCCTAGAAGAACCTTGGCTATTCATTTTCAGTGTTTTTCCAGGAATGGGGCTACTCTGATTTTTGAGTAGCCCACTTATTGACTGAAAAAAAGGGCAAAACTTCTGCAGAAATATAGAACTTGAAATAATTATCCATTCAAATGAAAACACGCCATTTTCTTTAGGCCAGTGCTCATTTCCCCCTTTGGCAGTTTGCCTCCTGAAATTAACTGTTATATT
This sequence comes from Tympanoctomys barrerae, assembly GCA_002564285.1. NCBI lineage: Eukaryota > Metazoa > Chordata > Mammalia > Rodentia > Octodontidae > Tympanoctomys > Tympanoctomys barrerae. The sequence goes on along the minus strand of NDGN011333702.1, from coordinate 16,672 downwards.
TTCAGTCTTTTATATTCATAATACTCAGGTGATTGCTCTTACCCCCCAACCTTGGGGACTGGTCTTTACTCCTAAAATACATCTTGCCTTGGAAAAATATATTCATCCCAGTGATGCTTATATCAGTTTGCTGGACTCATGGCCTTGATTCTCACATGGGTGCCTTATATTCTTGTGGGACATGTCTTTTGCTTGAACTGTGAATGAGTTCTGGATATTTTAGTTTTTGACCTTCAAGGACTACTTTGAATTGTGTGCTAGTGTGTGTGTGTGTGTGTGTGTGTGTGTGTTTGTGTTTGTGTATGTGTGTGCATGCATGCACACCTTTGCTTGGATACTAAGTTATCTTCATAAAAAAGATGGATTTATTTGTTCATGTCCAGGTGGATTTCTCAAAAGCAAGTGTCTGGACACTCTAAGGCCTGAGTGTTAGCAGTTTTGCATTGCCTTTTATTTCAAAAGGTTAAGCAATGAATAACAAAATAGAAAAAAAATCAGGTGAAAATAGAGTACATTACAAAAAAGAAAATAGAGTTGAATTGTAAGAGGAAGTCAGGAATGTAGTAAATATAAAAATGCATGCTACAGCTTGCTATACTCTCTACTATTGGATCACAGGGTTGCTTTAGTCCATTAGCAAACTGATGCAGAGAGATAAATGCAAAAGGATACAATTTTTGTGCATATGATAAAAACACAAAAGAAGGAAGATCACTCTTGATGTCTACTCTGAGAGGGATGTTTGCTGTGCTTTCATAAAGACCACTCTGTTCAACTTAATAAATGGCTAGTAACATCTCCTCAGTAAGACAAAAATGAATGTCTCAGGTTTGTTTCTCAGTTTGCTCACCTAATGCATGATGACATCATTATGAACACAGTTCATTCAGTAAGAGCGTCTCTATAGGAACCAAGCTACGTGGTCAGTCTGCACAGCTTTGAGTTTCAATTCAAATTAGAACAATTTGAAGTTTACAATTTCTGAACTGCTTATGCAAATTTAAGCAATTTTTAAGTGTATTTGGTAAAGGATCTGACTACACTATGTTTGGAATCATAGTGATTCTCCTATTTTCACTCCCTAGCACTGGGATTACCGGCATGGGCCTTCACACCTGGTCTCGGTGGCTGGCTCAGCATGCCCAGGGGCAGGGCTAATATGGCATGTGATACCAAGGATTGGAGCCAGTCGCTGCACTTGCCTAAGCAGGCACTTAGTCTGCTGAATTATTTTGCTGGCCCTAATTTAAGCAATTCTTAAGCAGGTCTTCTTTCAGTGAAATTTGATAGTTACTTGGAGCCAGTATATATGAGATTATGAATACTTTATAAATTCCTTGAGTGAAAAAAATCTATATGGTTGGTAAAACTTAGAATCTTATTTCTTACCAGATAGGTAAACTTGAAATTGATGCTCACTCTTTTCTGATTTGAAATAAGAAACAAACCCCCACATTTTAACAAGTGAGCTCAGATAATTCACATGCACAAGACAGCATTTTTGTTTTGCTCGGTCACAGGAAAGGGCTTGGTTTAACAAGGAGTACTCATTTGGCAGAGACCAGAGAAAAGCAGGTAGAAGTTCAAGGAAATAGTTCATAATTTCTCAGTTCTGAATCTTCTGATTTGTCTGTTAATGTAGCAAGCTGCTGTATGGTTCTTGACATAAGGCTGCTATCTTTATTTAAAGAGCCCTTCACCTGGAGGCATTTCTGTAGTCGTTTTAAAATTGAAAAGAATCATCTTGAATTTGACATCTTGGCTCTGCCTGAGGTATTCAACAAAAAATATTTTGGAGAATAGAAAATCACAAAGAAAAAGTGGTAAGTGGTCATGGAAATGAAATAGGCTGGTAAAAATAGTTATATTCCTTCTCTTTCATTTTATAGGAGAGATGTATTCAAGCAGATTATTTTGTAATATTTATTGCATAAAAAGCATGTTGCAAAAAATCACATTTTCATCATTTGAAGCACAACTGCTTCTATCTCATACAACAAGTAGGCTGCTTCAAGCAGAAAACAATAGAAGCCTAATCTCTAATGGCTTGGAGGAAGGGAAGATCTTGTTAGTAAGCATGGAGGTGAGGCAGGTGCATTCACTTAGGTTACCTATTTTTTTCTGAAAGGCTCTTGAAACCACCCTCTTCTGTATGTTGGCTGCTTAAAAACTGAAAGCCAAGTTACCACAGTTCCAGAAATTATATATAAATCATTTGGTTATCAAAGTGAAGCCCCTAAATGGCTTCACTGTAACCACCCAGAAACTTGTTAGGAATAAAATGTTTAGACCCCTATCATGGTTTGAGATTTTTTTTGCAAGATAAACGATGTAATATAGAATATATTTTATTATATTTTATAATTAATCACTCAAAGAATTATATGCAAGTGTAGGAAAACTTTCCACACACTAAACACTAAAGGATCCAACTGAGGGCCTAGAGCTTGTAACAATGCCTCCCACAAGTCCAACTGGAGGCCTAGAGCCCACAACAAAGTCTCATGCAGGCCTGATTCATGGATCTGTGCTGGAAATGTCCCAAAGTCAGTGGTGGAAGCTAGGAAGTCTATGCCAGTGAGATGAAGGGTCTGTGTTAATGGACTGAGGGATCTGTACTGAAGCTAGGAAACAATGCTCAAGGTAAGCACTGAAGGTCCCCAAAAAGTACTACAACCATCCTCCACAACAGTGAGATCCCAAGCTTTTCCAGCTATGAGGAAAGATGAGTTCCTATCAGAAAAGCAAATGTGACAAGTTTCTCCATGAGGTTGAGCATTTCATTATCTTCCCTTCCAGAGCCAGGAAGCGATGCACAAGATGAGGACTAGAATTCCTCCAAAGTTCATCAGGAAAGCCAGCATGACAAAATCCTCCAGCAGAACAGCCCAAGAGAACCAGGAGCTTCCAGCAGCTCCAACAACTTCTTCTAATAGCATCCCTAACAGCAGTTTGGCAGCTTCTCCTGTTCTGCCTTCATGCTGCTAGCAACAATCCTCAAGTGGGCCTCCCACACCCAGCACCATGCTAGTTTAATTCTTCTGGGTGAACTAAGTTGACCACCAGTTAAAAATGTGCTACAGCCCCACTTCAAGATATCTAAATTAAAAACACTAGGGATAGGGTCCAGCACTCTAGGCAACTAAAGCTTGCATACTAACGGTTCTTCAATCTTTGTATTACCTTAGAATTACCTGAGGAATTTTTTTTCAAGGCCTTTACAATGCTAGAGCTCCACAGTACAATTATCAAGTTTTGAGGAAACAGGTAGGAAATTAAGCGTTGGTATCTCCAGAGCTTCTGGCTTTAGGTTAACAGTAACTCACTCAAGAATATGGGAATCATCTTGGCCTAAACTTCCCTAAATGGACAGTGCTGTTTTCTGAAAAATAATTTGTTTACCCACCCAAATTCTTATGTTGAAATCTTAACCCCAAACTACTGTTGTTAGGAGGTGTGACCTTGGGAAGATGATTAGGTCATAGAAGTAGATATTCAGAAAAGGATTTATACTTTTATAAAAAATGTACAAGGACTTTCCACCACTGAGGTCAGAGTGAAAGGTCATTTTTCTATGAATTAAGCAATGATCCCTCACTCAATACTAAATGTATTAGTACCTTGATTTTTCAATTTCCAATCTCCATAACTGTGAGAAATAAATTTCTGTAGTTTATAAACTTCCCAAGCTATGGCATTTTTTTTTAAATAACAACCAGAAGTGGTTAAGGCATGGTGTATGGAGAATGGTAGACAGCTACAAAGAATATGCTTTTTAATAAGCATCACACTAACTGGATTCAAGAGGACTTTTCACAAGTTCAATACTTGTCATCTTAGCACAGATCTGAATTCGAACCTATTTTTTCCTCTTACCTTTAAAGTATTTTCACATTACTTAGCTGTATAATTATTGTCTGAATGTTCAAACAATAAACTGAATAATTTAAAAAATCAAAGCAAATACAATTTTCACAGATTTCATAAAAACAATGAGGATAGTGCTAGTGTAACAAAAAATCCCACCACCACCCCCAGCTAATACACTTCAGTTTCATAGTTTCCTAGGTACTAGTTCCTGTTCCAGTTCCAGTTACTTCTGTCTCTTAGAAATGGCTGATCACTGAAATGCATAGCTGGGCACTCTGACGCACATTATATAAACCAATCTCCAACTGGTGAGCAACTCTGCCTCTGTATTTCCTGTTTGTTTATCCCACATAAGTCCTAGACAAACAAAGATTAGGGCCTGATAACTAAATAAATCTTCCTCCAAGTTCTGGGTGTCATTTTGGCCTTCTGATTGCCAGTGCATCTGGTGTGTTGGCCAGGAAGATTGACCATGCTGATGTCTTTAGTCACTGGTCATTGCTCTTGCAGATGGAGCAAGGACTTCTCCAGGTCCTGGTGAGAAGTTTTGCCCTTGAGATTTCTCAATCCCCTTAGATGTCTGGAGGAGAATTCCTGGCTCTCTACTTGAATGGCTCATACCAGACTCCAAATGCACGAGGACAAAATATGTCTGTCTGTTTATGTCTGCTCACCTGATTCTGGTAAGACCCCTGGGGGCACCCCAATTAGGCTGTCAGTCCTGCTCAGCTTGAGCAGGAGAGTCTGATCAACTCTCATCAGTCAGTAAAACCTTTTAGGGAAGAGAGGTTGGAATGCTTCACCTTAGAGTGCCTGCTGAATAGATGTGTGAGTGAGTGGAAAGGGCAGTGTAAGCAATAGGCTGCTCCATGTGTGTATCAGGACTGGGAAGCACTGGTTGGGCTCTCACCTGCAGTTGCATTACCATACATGTATGGCATAACCTCCTTAGCTAAGTTGTACCTACATCCCCTTGAAGAATGCAGCCAGGCAAGCTTCTGAATGGTCTCTCTCTGAGGGTAACCCACTCTTTGTCTGTTGTGCCATCATTCAAGCAGCCACAACATATTCCAGGAAGTCAGAGATGGAAACAAATTAGTCAAAACCCATAGGCCCTGACTGCAGGAAAAAGGGATTTTCTGAAATTATGACATTAAATGTGAAACCAAACTGCTGCCTGAAAAAAAGAAAGAAAGAAAGAAAGAAAGAAAAAAGATAAAATAGGCCCATTCTTTCTGAGAATTCTGTCTTGGCACCCACTGAAGTTGCTGCTAACACCTGCAGCTTCACTCTGTATCCTGGCTCAACTACTTCTAGCCAACTGAACTAGTTCCAGGTAGCCATTGCCTGCATTCATCCATAGAGATCCTTCTTCCAGAGCTTTATGCTTATGTACCTATTCTTGTCAGATGGTGTCATCCAATGCCAACCCATGAAGACTATCAACAATTTCTTCTGAATTCCACATCCTGACTGAGGAAAATTAGACTATCTGCCCTGGTGAATGAGTTGCCATGGCCTTTCCTAGGGTTTCCTCACCTAGAAACAATCCAGTCAAGTGCCTGTCCAAGAAATCAAAAAGGCTGACAAGAAGCCAAGTAACTAATGCTACTCTGAAATCTGATAAAAATGGCACCTGATGTCTATAAGAAAATCCAGTCTGATAGATGCTCGTACTGCCTGGCAATGAGTTATAAGGATTGTGTGCATGAAAAGCAAAAACAATTGACAACTTCTCATCAGTGTGACAAGCTCAGACTAGGTCACAGACCAGGTTCCCTTCTTCAGCTGGACCACTGAAAGACCATAGCACCACCACCAACTGGGACTCTTACTTCTTGCCTTTTCTGCAAGCTACAAACTTGCAGCCTGGGAAAACATCTCACCAAACATGACTTCTTGTATGTTATTGTCCATATCACTTCTGGGAAGAAACCTTCTCTTTGAGTTAGAAGTGCTCTTTTTTTTTACACCAAGTAGTCAGCCTCTCTCTTGTTTAATACTGCACTTTCAACACCGACTTTTTCCAGAGGGGGACAATGCTTACATCAGCCTGAGAGAGATAACCACAATGTTGAAGTTCTGAAAATTCCCCTACCCAAATGTGTAAACAAAACTCATTTCTGGACCTGATCATAAACCATGCCTCCTCACCATGACCTCAGATGTCACAGGAAGCACAAACAGGTATCCAGCCACACATCAGCCTGGTTGGACTGTTACTCAATTATCACAAGTGTTTGAAAATTCACCCACTATTTTTCATGGAGGCTCTGATGATACATTTGGTCACTATGAGATGTCCTGTTTCTCTGTCCCTTCCAGCTCCTCGATTGTATCACAGTAACTAGGCCCTGAGATTGAGCCACTTACATGCCATCTGCATCAAACAGTTCCTATGACATGAGAAACTCTGCTAGAAATTGAATTGCACAGCTAGGTTTCAAAACTGTAAAATGCTTACAGACTGTCAAACAACTGAAATACACCTCTCCTTCCTTTAAAGCCACTTCAGAAACTCCAAGCTGCTAATTCTGGCACAATTGCTCACCTTATATACTAACTCAATCTTCTGCCACTCACAGCCTGTTGGTACACCTGCCTGGCCCTGAAGATGACTTCTGCCTTTGATTGCCTCTTGTCAGCCAGCCCCTTATTGCAAAGACGCCAATATGGACTCAAAGGTTGACTTACATACACTCAACTTCCCAGAGGTTCAAAACTTGATTCCTCTCTTTGAAGAAGATCACTACACTTTTGATTGACGACATCCAAGCTACCTGCTGGAAAGGCACAAAATCTCTGCTACATTATCTGACAGAAACTGGTTACAAAAAAGAAACTGCAGGAATATCTTGGAGCTGAAGGCTTCTATAGAATCTGGATCCATGAGTTCACAAAAACAATGCTGCTTACTCAGACTCTCAGCCTCTGGCAAAAATCAGTCAGTACCTGTGCAGATACATTGATACAATCACTATGTGCTGCCTCTGCCTTTGACTCTGTGCTCTAATGGCCACTTTCCTTCTGATCAACAAAGCTGACAAGCTCATTTTAGTTCAAGATGTAAATGTCCAGGTACCACATGCTATACTAGAATGAACTGTTCTAAAAAATAGACGTCCTGGCAGATGCTAAGTACACTTGTTTATGGATGGAAGTAGCTCCATTAGGAATGAAATGTAGCAGGCTAAATATGCTATGGTCATCTTGGAAAAAATATTTTCACCAAAACTATCCTGCAGGGATGATCTGCACAACAAACTACTTCCTGCTGCTATTTTGAAATCTGCCACCAACATTGGAAAATAATCTAGTAAAAAGGCCTAAACCTCCTCCAGGGATCTGATTGACTGAAACATCAATCCCAGCCACTAGACCTGCCCCTACCATATGTTCTGCAATGTCAAGCTGTTGCATTGGCTCCCATGTCCCTGTGGCCAACTCAGGCCTCAGGACTTATCAGTACTGAGAAGACAATAAAAGTTTGTAGGGTTCTTCTGTAAAAAGTAATTCCTAGATATTGCCCATGTTTGATCATTGGCAACAACAACAGGCTTGCATTTGTAGCCAAGTTAACTGAAAAATTAAACTGAAAAACCATGTACAGTGTACAGGCCACAAAGCTCTACAAAATAAAAAACAACAGCATATAATTCATGCACATATAATCCAGGTGCACATTAACTACCTCTACAAGTTTCACAAATACAGCATTAGATCCACTGGAGAATTTGCCTGGTCTAGAAAGTTTGCTTTGAAGAGATGATGCAGTCAAAGGTCTTCTCTGGTCACTCTGCATGCTGATTAGTCCACAGAAGATTGAAGCCTGAGGATAGAGTTCACAGAACTGCTCCATAACTGTCTCCATTAATTTTTGTGTCTTTTTTGGCTTCTTACTCCAATCCTTTATTCCCTACCCTCTGATAGCTTTGCTTTTTGCCATAAACTCCATAGATGGTTGCCCAAAGAAAACAAAACAAACACCTGACCAAGAGTTCCTGAGCATCTGAGACACATTGGACACTCTCATAGATCAGATTTACCCCTTCACTACCTTGCCAGAGAAATGTTAAAAAGCAGACATGCCTAAATAATGTCTCTTCCTAAAAGCAACTTAAGGACAAACTCTGTAATAAGACAATCTTGGGGAGCTTGGCTGGAGCCCATCCTAGGGTTAGTGACAACCCTAATGTTACTGCTTCTAGTTGTGTCTTGTCTCAGAAGATCACATATAATATGCTGTATTGTTTGTGTCCAGTTGTCCCTAAAGCCTCATGCAGTCATAGGGTGGCTTCTGGAGTCTGTGATTGATTATTGTGGGTGAGGATTCTGCACTTTCCCTGGGGCAGGTAATTAACATTACAACACAAGGAGGAGAAAGAGGCTAGCTGTCTGCCACAGCTGCTGCTACTCCTTTTGATCTTTGCTCTTTGTTCCTGCCATGAACAGCTGCTCCATGTCATGTGTCACTCTGCCTTGGAGCCAGCTCAGTATGGACTGAAACCTCTGCCAACTGTGAGCTAAATAAACCTTTCCTTCCTTAATGGTGAGTGTTGAGTATTTTGTCACAGCAATGAGAGGAGTAACTGAAACATACACTCAGAAAATATTTTCTGGGGAAACTAAAAGAAGGGAAAAATGTCCCCTCCCAAGCCAGTATACTACAGTTTCTTAGTTACCATGGTAATAGTTCTTGTACCAGTTCTGTTTGTTTCTAGATCTTAGAAATGGCAGGTCACTGTGATGCACAGCTTGTCACTATGATATACATAATATAAACAAATTGACAAGACATTCTGCCTATGTACTTCTTTCTTGTTTATCCATTTATGTCATATAAACCTTATCAGGACCTGATATTCTAGAAATAATCATAATCAGTGTTTAGTGATGCACCACAGAAAGAATGGCTATCATCAAGAAGTCAATCAATAGCAAGTGCTGGAGGGGTTGTAAGGAAAAAGGAACACTTCCCCATTATTGCTACTAGTATAGACTGGTCCACCCAATATGGAAATCAGTGTGATTTCAAAAAGTTAGGATTAGAAGTACCATTCAACCTATTTCCCTCCTAGATATTTTTTCCAAATGAACTGAAAACATCATACCACAGTGATTTATGTGTGCCCATGTTTATAGCAGTGCAATTTGTCATACCTCTATCTTGGAAAAAACCCAAATGTCCATCAACTAAGGAATGGATAAAAAGATGTGGTATTTTTACAACTGAATATTACTCAGCTATAAAAAGATAAGCTTGAGGCTTTTATAGGTAAATGGATGCAACCAGAGACTTTATTTGTAAGTGAAATAAATCAGGTCCACTTGTTTAAACATTGTATTAACTTCCTAGTGTTAGAACCTGAAAGAGTAAATAAAATGTGAAAGGTACAATAGATATTACAAAAGGGAAAGACTGTTCAATGGGAAGGAAAAACTGGGATGAGGAAAAGGACAAATGAAAGAAGAGTAAAGCATATTTATGTATATATTCAAGATAGAGTGAATAATTGTACTGCTGATTTCTGCTGGTCTATTGAAGGGAGCAGTTAATGCTTACACTTCTTCTTTTTCTTTTCCTTTTTTCCCCAATAGTATATTTAAGTCTGGCAATCTAAAAAACTGTTTTGAAGATAATAGTATGTAAAACAACATCATTGTCGAATTTCTTTCTTGCATTCAGTGAAATTCTGTATTGTTTCTAATGTCATTTCCCATTTTCCTTTACCACGTTGTATATTTAAAAAAAATAAAAATAAAAAAGGGACAAAGACAAAGGAGTATGGCAGGCTACATGAAGTAGAGACAAACTTGCTAACTCTGTATAAAAGAAAGGATGGATTTGGGACAAGATTGTGATCAAAGTATTTTACTGAGGGGCAGACAAGATAGCTCAGTGAACTAAAGCTTAGGCAAGCTTAGGCAAACACAAGGACCACGATTTGATCCCCAGAACCACATGCTGTGCCAGCCCCACTCCCAGGACAGACTGATTGGGCCATGAGCATAGTGGCACATGTCTGTAATCCCAGCACTGGGAAGGCTGAAAACTGGAGGATCACTATAAATCCAAACTGCATAGTGACACCCTGTAACAACCAAGTACATTAAAAAATTATTTCATTGAGACATTTATTTTTTGAAATAGAAAATGAATTTTTACCAATAGAAGAAATGTTAAAAATTAGAGGCCCTTGGCATGCCTCACTGAAGTACAATGATTCCCCACCATACCCCTAAGTGCCACTGTTTGTAACACTGTGTTCACAGGAAAGAGAACACTAAATTTAACCTGGGAATTTCTTGGCCACAGAGAAGAGCCACTTAGACCTTGTCAAGCACTCATGTTCCACACTGCCATAGAGAATGGTATCTCCCTGGACAGAAAACCCTAAGGAGTGTTTTTCCAAAAAATATTATTGCAACCTACAGAAACTAACAGTTTATATTGAGAACTCCCCTCACCCACAACATCCCCTATATAAAGTTTCATAAAGCAAAATGAAAAAAGAAGTCTTCCTCCAAATCCTGGGAGTTTATTTTTTTGGTGTTTTTGCTTGCTGTTGTATTAGATAGGTTTAAAGTCACCATAGAAACAGACTCTGCAAAATGGGGTTAACAGAAGCATAGCATAGCTGACATGTATAGGGTGATGTATCTAACACTAGAAAAACACAGCTTTATGCTGGGATAAGTGTTTTTCTACGTTTCTGGTAATAGAACTCATATGGAAATAATTCTAGGTCAAAAAGCCTGTTTCTTGTTCTTTGAGGTATGGGATGGAGCTACCATTCTTCATATTGTGGAACTAGATATGTGAGAGTTCAATGTCAGATATTTTCCAACTCTTTGCTGACAATGGTCACATAAAGTGAGAAGACCAGCTGACAAATCAAATCAGAAAGAATTAGGTACCATAAGGGTTGGGAGAAACACGCAAAATACAGGTGCAAAAGTGAAGTTTCACCTAGTCTGCTTTGAAAAATGAAAATTATTCCTATTACAGTATGGCTGTGATTCAAACAACTGACATTTTTATATGTAAACTGTAGTGAAGTAAAGACTCAGTTAATGTTACTGTATGAAATGAGGTCAGAGATACAGGTATGGTCCAAGTCATGAAGGTGTTTATGAGTCAAGGCCTTAATTGTTCTGTGCCCCAGTTTTCTCTTCTACAATATTTGGCTAAAAGTATTTAGCTGAAAAATTTCTTTATAGGGCTAACCAAGTAGCTCAACTGATTAAAGTGCCTGCTTAGACAGATACAGGGACTGGGAGTTTGATCCCCTGGCCTGCTGTGCAGGCTCAGCTCCTGGGGTGCAATGAGTGATGACTGAGATTGGGTGTGGTGGCATGCACCTGTAATCCAAGCACTTGGGAGGCTATAAACAGGAGGATCATCACAAGTCTGATCTATGCATTGTGACCCTGTACACCCTATACACCTTGTCCTAAATTAAAAAAAGTCTTTATAGGATGATATTAAAATGCAATATGGAGAGAAAGGCGGGAGAGGGAAATTGGAAGAAAATTGAAATAACCCAGATGTATTAGTGGGTAAAGTTTTAGTTTCTTGAATTTTTCTTCCAATGTCAAATAAGTAATTAGTAAGCTCTTATCACGTGCCAGGCACTATTCTTGCTGTGGAAGTACAAGGATAATCAAGAGCAGCAATGTTAATTTCAATTTAGAACTTAGACTCCATCAGCAAAGACAGATAAAATAAAGTAATAAATGCTGGCACACCAAATAGGGTAAGAATTATGAAGGGAACAAACAAATAAAGAAGAATCTAAGAAAATTTTCAACATGAAAAAGAAGGGCCAGGTTTCCTTTCTTCTTTTTTGGTCCTTTTGAGATAGGGTTTTGCTACACAGTTAAAGACAGGTTGAACTCACTTTATAGCCCTGGATGCCCTCAAACTCACAGTAATTTTCCTGCCTTAGCCTCCCAAGTACTAGGATTGCAAATGTGCACCACCATGCCCAGACTCAGGGCCACTTTTTAAAAAAACTTAATTTTATTTTATTTAATTTTTAAAAAGAGTACAAAATGGCATTAAAATAGAAAAAAATACAAGTGATATAAAATTTCACTTAACAAAGTAATAAAATTTCACAGTATTTTTTATAATACATAGAATTGTCTTCCAACCAGTTATTCGTACTACCAGATATATGCATGTAAAATTGGAAGAAGAAAGAAGAAAGAAATGTATAAGAAATTAAGAATAGGAAAAGCATAAACAATTGAAGAAAAGAGACAAAACAAATTAAATATTATTTGATCATTTCCATAGGCCAGCAGAAATGCACAGTACAGTTGTCCAAATCATCCTGCTTACATACATATATAAATCTCTTTTCCCCAATTCCTTCCATGTCCTTCTCCTCAACTCAGTAACTCCTTTCGAATAAGTTCATTCCTTTTCCCCAGTATCTACTGTACCCAGCAACTTCCTTTTTCTCTTTCAGGTTCTCACAGTAAGGAGATAATATGATGTTTGCATATGTGGTCTGGTTTATTTCAATTAAGAGTATGTTCTCTAGTTGCAGCCATTTGATGACAAAAGATTCACATCTATCCTGTTTCATAGCTGAATAATACTCTATTGTGTAAAAATACCAAATCATTCTTCAGTTGATGGGCATTTGGTTGTTTTCAGGATATAGCTATGTGCTGCTATAAACATAGATGCACATCTATCACTGTGGCATGAGGTTTTCAGTTCTTCTGGAAAAATACTCAGAAGAAGAATAGCTGGCTTGAATGGGACCTCCAACCCTACCTTTTTACAGAATCTCCACACTGATTCCCATAGTGGTTGTACTGGTCTGCACTCCCACAAATAGTGGAGAAGGGTTCCTTTGTCTCCACAGCCCTTTCAGCATTTATTATTGGCTGACTTCTAGATGTTATCTATTCTTTCTGGGGTGAGATGGAGTTGCAGAGTTGTTTTAGTTTGCATTTATCAATTAATCAATGATCTTGAACATTTTTTTATATATATGTGCTTACCATGTGTGTTTCTTCCTCTGAGAAGTGTATATTCATCTCAGATGCCCACTTTTGGATTGGGTCTTTGAATCTGGGAGGACTGAGGGTTTTTTTTTTTTTAGTTATGTATACATTTTAGATAAAAGACTTTGTTGAAGGAACAGTCAGCTATGTTTTTAATTTGTCTGTTTTCTTTTTCTCTGTTGAAGATTTGCTTTCAAGTGCAGACACTTCAAAAATATGAGATCCCAGCTGTTGCTTTTTTGAAATATTTCCCATGCAGTTTGGTTTTTGTTCTTGAACTCTCTACTCTCTACTTACCATTATGTCTTTAAGTTTCTGTCTACATTTTTCTCCAGAAGATTTAGTGTTTCTGTTTTAATATTTAAATCTTTGATCCATTTTGACTGTATTTTGGTGCATGGTGATATTCATGGGTACACTTTTAGCTCTCAGCATGTGGAAAGCCAGTTTTCCAGCTTAATTTATTAAACAATCTTTATCTTTCTTCCAATGAGCATATTTAGCCCCTTTATTGAAGATAAGGTGGCTGGGTGTGCTTGAAGTTGTGTGTGAATCTTCTGTTTTGTTCCACTGATCCTCAAGTCTGTCTCTATGCCAGTACCATGCTTATTTTATCACAGTACCTATATAGTATAATTTCAGGTCAGTGATTGTGATACCTCCTACCTTTCCTTTGTTTCCCAGGATTGATGTTATAGTTTGTGCCTAATTGTTCCCCTGAATCCTCATACAGTCATGGAGCGTGTTTCTAGAGTTGGTGATTAATTCATGAAATGAGGCTGGGATAATGGGTCTTAGTACTTCTGGGATTATGGGTGTTGCTGCTACACCCACCCTGCATCAGATAGAATGAAGGAAGTATAAGGAGGAGAGAGACTTGCTCTGTGTAGCCATTGTTGCCACTATTCCTCCCACTTGCTCTTGCTGTTTTTCTGTATTCTGCCACCATGATCTGTTGCCTTATGCTATGTGCCAGGCTGCTTTGAAGCCAGCTTTCTATGGAACAAAACCTCCACAAACTGTGAGTTAAATAAATCTTTCTTTCCTTCATTTTGAGTGTAGGGTATTTGTCCTAGCAATGTGAGAAGAGTAACCAAAACAATTACTATTGATGTATTAGGTCTCTTCCAATCCCAAATGAATTTGAGGAAAGTTTTCTCTAGCTCTATGAGGTATACTAGTGCTGTTTTAATCAGGATTATATTGAACCTGTATAACAATCTTGGGAGAATGGTCATTTTCACAATGTTGGTTCTTCCCGTCCAGGAACATAGAATATCTTTCCTTTTTCTCTAATCCTCTGCAATATTTTTGCTCAGAATACCATAATTTTCAATGTATAAATCTCTTATTTCCTTTGTGAGATTGATTCCTAAGTATTTCATTTTTTTGATGTTATTATGAAAGGTGTGGTTTTCCTAATTTCTCTCTCAGTGCATCATTGTGTACAAAAATGCTACTATTTTTGGGTATTGACTTTGTATCCTGTTACATTGCTGAATGTGGTGATTGTATGTATAAGACTCTGGGTGGAGTTTTTGGGGGCGCCCTACGTAGAATATCATATCATCTGAAAATAATGATGATTTCACTTCTTTCCCAATCCTGTTTTTATTTTTCTCTCTTGTCTAATTATTCTGGCCAATATTTCCAGAACTATCTTGAACAGCAGTGGAGACAGTTGACATTCTTGTTTTGTTCCTGATTTTAGAGTGATTGCCTTCAATTTCTGTTAGGCCCTATTTTTGTTGCTTCCTTTTGGAAAGTGACTTTCAAGTGACATTGAAGCTGAAAACTAAAGGGAGAAAAGGAGAAGCTTCTTAGACCAAGATTGCTCTGGGCATTGAAAATGGTTTCCATAGGGTGGTCCCATTGTCCCTGAACCCTGTGGTCAAGAGGGAAGTAGAATGAATGCCAAGTGAGGGAATTCAGCAGAATCTGTGTTAGACAAAATCTCCTAAGTCTTAAAGAGAGTTTGGCTACATCTGTCTTCAAAAGTTCTACTTACTATCTCTCCCAGTAGATACAGTGTTTCTGTTTTAATATTCATATCTCTGATCCATTTTGATATTAGGTTAGTGCATGATGCTAGACATGCGTTTAGTTTGTCTTCATCAGGTGAAGCCCAGTTTTCCCAAGCACCTCTTGGTAAAGATAGGTGAAGGCAAAGATTTCATGAACAAATCCTGATCATTTTTAATATACTACAAAGAATCAACACTGGGATCTCATATTAGTAAAACTTTTTATACAGCAAAACAAATTATCAACAGAGAGCAAAGACAATACAGAGTGGAAAATAATTTTAACCTGTGATTTTTCAGAAAAAAATTTATGTATAGAATATATAAAAACTGAAAAATAAATCAGATCCTTAAAATTTCAAGATCCAATCTAAAAGTTTGCAACTGAGATAAATGCATACTTCTCAGATGAAGTACAAATGGAAAATCAATACATGAAAAAATGTTGAACATCACTGGTCATTCAGGGCATGCAAATTAAAACAACACTGAGATTCCATTTCATTTCTGAAAGAAAGGTTATCAGGAAATCATTCAATAACAAGTGCTAGCACAGTTGTGGAGGAAAGGAACACTTCTGCACTGTTGATGCGATGTACACTGGTATAACCACTGTGGAAATAAGTCTGAAGATTTCTCAGAACAGTGGGATTATGGGTCCCATTTGACTCAGCTATTCTCCTTCTAGGTACCCTGTCAGAAAAACTGAAAAAAAAATCATAGCACAGTAATACATGCATACACATATTTATATCAATAGTTTGTAATAGCTACATCTTTGAAACAACCCAAATATCCATGAACTTAAATGGATGAAAAAGATGTGTTTTTTAATATATTGCAGTATTTTTAGCAACAAAGAAGGATAAACTTGAGACATTTCTAGGTAAATGGATGCACCTTGAGACGATTCTCAAGTGAAATAAATTGAACACACAGGTGTAAATATCACATTATATCCTTGGTGTGATAAAATGAAGCAATAAATAAGGGCCAAAATGTGCAATAGATATTGTGAAATAGAAGAAAATTTTCAAAGGGAAAGAAAACCTATGGAGGGAGAAAGAGGAAAGGAAGTAAGAGGAAATGGAAATACATAAAAAAAAAGAATAAAATGGAAACAAAGCTTTGTAAATAGATATTGAAATGGGGCTAAAGGGAGGGGAGATTTTGGAAAAAGAAGACTGAAAATATATCATATATGGGTACAAGTTCCCTACAATGAATATGATCATAATGTACATCTAAATCTAAATAAGCTTAATGAAAATACTTACCAAAAGTTTGGAGTTGATTTAAATCCCAACAGGGAGTCTCTGCAGTGCTTGTACTAGAATGAGAAGAAAATTGCCTCATAATGATGTAGATTGGTTCAACAACTTCTGACACTGCCAGTCATGTATATAACCCACTACTATTATAGACTATTGGACTATATTGGATTACTTTGCTGAATTCATGCACCTACAATATAAGAATAACAGTGTACTATCCATCTTTGAAAAAATTAAACAAAAGGGGGATATAAATTAATGACCATTTTGTAGTGAAAAATATATGCATATACAAAGTAGAAGAAATTGTTAAAAAGGAAAGAAAACTTAAGGAGGGGGAAGGAGGAAAGTAAGGTCATCACATTGTGTCCATAGAGGTAACTAATGGAGCCATCCCTTCCTCTAGTCCTTTGGCTAACAAAATAGTTAGCATAGATATACAGCTACTTTCTCTTAGTTCAGTGAGAAGAAAGTTTTGAA
>NDGN011333697.1:0-16339 GCA_002564285.1 Tympanoctomys barrerae | reverse complement strand
TGGGGGCACCAGAAGGTGGGCAGGCCAGCGTGGGGCGGGCCGGGCCTTGGGGGCACCAGAAGGCGGGCAGGCCAGCGTGGGGCGGGCCGGGCCTTCAGCGGCTCCTTGTCCTGAACTTCCAGCTGAGGATTTCATAATGTGGGGAAGATGTGTTAAAATGTAACCACAGACAGCTACCACAGCTGTTCCGGGAAAGGGAACGGAGTGAAGCTCGCGAAGTTGTCAGAAAGCAGAAGCAGCAACAAAACACCAGTTTGAGAAAGAGTACAAGCGAGGTCTGGTGTTGCACACCTGGATTTGAGCCCCCCAGAGGCTGAGGCCGGAGGATCCCCTGAGTTCAAGGCCGGCCTGAACTAAGCAAGGCCCTCTCCCAAAACACACACACACAAAAGAATAGAATGAGTCCAAGTTATGTGCACAGTCATTAAAATACCTTAAAATCAATATTACCTTGGCTAAACAAAATTTAACTATCACTTTATTCCTAATAGTCACAAACTAGAAGTAACAAAAAGGTTCCTGAGAGAAGAGCAGATTGGGCCTGAACCGGAAGACCGCAGATTTCTCAGTAACAGCTACCCCAAAGAGAAGGAGCTGCTGCCCGCATAGCCCTGTGACTGGCGCCCCGTGCTGAGGACAGGAGGGCGGGGCGCAGGGTCCTGGCTGGTGAGACGCGGCTGGCTGCACCTGGGTGCATCTCTGCTTAGCACCCTTTTCCCTGAATACGAACCAGGAGCGCAGGGCAGGGGCAGGCGCCGTGCCCCAGGGGAAGTTTTGCAATCTCTTCTGCTGGGGACAGAAGCCTCACCTCCCTCACTAGCCAAGCACCCCTGCTGCCCTCAAGGCCCTGCTGGTGGGAATGCCCTTGGCACCCCTGCCTCTGCGGAACCCTGCTTCCATCCCTGGCACCATGGTGGAAAGAGAAGTGGACAGCAACACTGTTAAATGTTATGTTTATTTTGCCACGAAAAATGATTTTCAATAAAAAATATGAAGGAGGGTGGTGGCTGGGCCTGGTGTGGTGGCTTATACCTGTAATCTGAGCACTTGGGAGGCTGAGATAGGAGGATCCTTGAAAGTTGGAGGCCAGCCTGGGATACAAAGTGAGCGCAAGGCCAGATTGAGCTACATAGTGAGACTTTTCTCAAAAAGACATAAGTAAGTAAATGTGGGAGATGCATGCTGTTTCCAAGAGGCAGATGACAAATCCCAACACCCCCCAAATGGCACAGAGGCACAGCAGGAGACAGAGCTTGAAATTAAGGTGGAGCTGGAGTGGGGTGGAGGAAGGCACAGCCCGCCAGGCAAATGCCAAAACCCACAGCCACTGACAGGCAGTAGGTGGTCAGCAAATGCCTGCTCAGTAAGGACGAACAGGCAGGCTCCAGTTGGGTCCCAGTGCTGAGAGCAACAGGTCCCATGTGGGTCCAGGCTGGTGCCCCTCTGCAACTCCCAGGAGCCCATGTGGCTGTCTTCCTCACCACTGGCCCCCTTGGTCCCTGGTGGCCACCTCCCCAGCTCCCTTCATCTCAGAGTGGCTGTGTGAGGCCTGGTGACCCCAGTGGAGGGGAGGGCCAGACCAGTGGGGACAAGGAGGGCTGCGCCCTAACCCAGCTCTCCTGCCTGCAGTCCTCATTGCTGGGGGCATCGTGGCCACTGCCGGACGCTTTGCCCAGTGGTACTTCGGCGCCTACTCCATGTATCCTTCTCTGGAGACCTGGGCTGGGGTGGAGACCACAGAGAGCTCCTCTCTAGTGGCAGGCTTGGAGCTGGGTGCTGGGGCAGGAGGGCAGCATCTGCCAGGTGCGTGTCCCTGTTCCCATCCTCTCTGGCTGTGTGGTCCTTAATGAGCTTGCAGTGTAGCAGGGGCGCTTGTGTGCCTGCTGGAGTACCCCCGGGGCAGAAGGAGGAAGGGCTCCACCATGGAGCGGTGGTGAGTGGCCACGGGAACCAGGGTGGGGTGCAGGCTGCCGGCTGCTGAGCCTGACCAACCTCAGCCTCCACCTCCCTCACAGCGGGCAGAAGTACTTGGCGACTGTGGTGAAGCTGTTTGGACCTCTCACCAGGAACTACTACGTCCGCGCTGTGCTACACCTGCTGTGAGCTGGGAGGGGTGGGGAGGATGGGAGGACAGGGGACCCTCACCATCCTAGCCCAGCCCCCCACCCCTACGTCCAGGCAGCAGCAAGGGCAGAAGTCCCAACTTTGTGCATTGTGAGCTGGGCCCGCCAGTGGCTCTCACCTGGGCCTCCCGAGTCCGCTGTGGCCCCGAGTGTGATGCACTCGGGGGGGGGGTCCCTTGGGCACTGTGGGAGGCCCCCCGAGCTGCTTGCTGGCTTCTTGCTGATGCGGCAGCCTGAGCCTGGGAGCCAAAGTGCCAGCCCAGGCAGATGCCAATGTGAGAGGACCCTGAGGCAGAGCCTGCTGGTTCTCTCTCTGGAATCCTGGAGACATGCACGGTCTATGCTCCCCTGTTCTGGTCTGGGGGCCTGTGTCTCATGTCTGTCCCCGCCACTCTACAGGCTGTCAGTGCCTGCAGGCTTTCTGCTGGCAACCATCCTGGGAACAGTGTGCCTGGTCATCGCGAGTGGCATCTACCTGCTGGTGAGTGGCGTCCTTGCCGTCCCTGTGCGTCCTTGGCCCTGTCCTCGGGACTGATGCTGAAAGTGCGTGCTGAGGTGCAGGTCTGTGCCACTCCCGCCAGATGAGTGGTGGTGGTCACAGCTACAGCTTGGTGTACAGCTGGCTGACCAGGCTTTCCCCTCCCTTCCTGAGGAGACTCCTCCATGACCAAGCAGGTGGGCTGGCGAGGGAGGCAAGGTTCAGAGAGGTGATGTGGCCACCTGGGGCCACCTGGGCGCCGAGAGCCCAGCCAGTGTCCGGTCCATTTGCAGAAACTTTCTCATTGAAAGCTGTCTGCGGCTGAGTCAGGAGGTTGGCCAGCACCACCAGCACCCAGGGTGCCGTGGCTTTCTGCAGTACTGGAGACTGAGCCTGCTGGGCTCGCCAAGTTCCCGCTCTGGCCCTAATTTTGTTTTGTTTTGGTACTGGGGATCAAACGACCTCACACTTGCCTGGCAGGCGCTTATGCTCTGAACTACATCCCTGTCCCCCCACCCCCCAGTCCCATTTTACCTTATTCTGACACGAGATCTTATTGAAGCACTGTCTACCAGCCAGGCTTGAATGTGCATCCTCCCTCCTGCCTCCGCCTCAGAGTGCTGGGGTTTTAGGTGAGCCAGAGAGACTTTTGGAAGGGGCCTTGCTTGGCCTGGGCTGCGGGCAGTGCCATGCTCGGTCACTGTGTGCCAGCTCCGGCTTGTTCCTGCACCCAGTGGCTCTGCTGCTCTTGCTGGAGAGCTCATGATGCCAGGCCCATGCTGTAGGCTTTCTCCACTGGCCCTTGTTCCCAGTCCTCCTTGCAGTCCTTGTCACCCACACCCACCCAGCTGCACTCGGGTGGGTGTGACATGCTCACTGCGGGCCGAGTCTTCTGGATTAAAGCCAGGCAAGTGTGACCCACTCTGCCACTGGCCCAAGGACATTGTGCCCCACACGCTGTTTGCCCCGCCTGTGCTCCCCAGCTCAGACCTCGAGCTGGGGCCAGAAGCCCTGTGGCTTTGTCCTGGCTCCTCTGTGGGTCCTGGATATCCTAGACCTTCCTCTTCGTGACAGGCTGCAGGCTTCGCAGGTGAAACCCTTGTGGCCACAGGATGGCTGTATGTCTGTCTGCTTGTCTGTTTTTGCTTTGCAAACACTCCACCCTAGCGCTGCAAAGCTGCTTCCCATGTTCTTTTCTGGAACAGCGAGCAGGTGGGTGGGCCTGCTTCAGCCGTGTACCCAGGCCAAGGGGCTGTTGCAGTGGAATCTTGAGGGGAGCTCAGGACTCCTCTGCCTGTTGGGCAAGGCACCTGGAGCTCACGCGAGCCCGTGTGCTTCTCTGTTGAATGCCCTGAGTTTGGTGAGGGCAAGTGGGTGTCGCTTCTAGGACAGAGACCCAGTTGTCTCAGGCTGTTGGAGGCAGCCAGGAGGCCAGGAACTACACCTGGAGGCTGTGCCCTGCTTTCCCTTGTGTCCAGCAGGCTCAGGTCCAGCTGTGTCGCCTCAGGCCAGTTGCTTGACCTCTTTGAGCCCACCTGTCACTCTGCAAGTTGGACCCCTGGAGAGGTGGGAGGCCAGAATAATGGGAAGCTGGCACTAGGGTGCCCCTCTCTGTTTCCAGGCGGCTGTTCGTGGTGAGCAGTGGATGCCCATCGAGTCCAAGCCCAAGGAGCGGCCACAGGCAGAAGACATCAAGCAGCCGCCCAGCAACCCCCCACCCCGGCCTCCGGTTGAAGCCCGCAAGAAGCCCAGTGAGGATGAGGCGGCCGGAGGCCCCCAGGTCAATCCCATCCCCGTGACTGATGAAGTGGTGTGACCCTGGCCTGGAACCGCGGCCCGCGCTGCCACCATCTGCCACATGGCCACCAGGGGGCAGCCGCGGTCACTGCAATAAACACATTGAAAAGTTTGTGTGTGTGTAGCTACTGGGGTGAGGGGTGGGGGGTGGACAGGACCCCTGACCCGAACATCCCTTCTACCCGCCAACCACAGAGTTGCCCAGCGCTGTGGATGCCAAAGAGCCCACGGCGGGCACAGGCCCTCCTGGGCTGGAGGAAGCATGGCTGGTGCAGCCGTCCTGCGGCGGAGGACCCGGCCACGTTGCTTCTTGAGCGAAGGGGGCCTGCAACTGAGTGTGGAGGCTGACACCCATCTGTGACGAATGCCTCGTGCACCTGTCATGGGCGGACCTGTGCAGCCCTGGGTGGGCAGGGGAAGAGGAGAGGGGAGGCTTGGTCATCTTATTTATTTATTTGTATTTATGTTAATGTTTGGTACAGGGTCTCATACACAGCTTGCACTTGTAGTGATCCTCCTGTTTTCAGCCTCCCCAGCCCTGGGATTACAGGCACGCGCCACCATGCCGGGCCGGCCGGCTCAGCATGCCTGGGGGCGGGATCGGCATGGCATGTGGTGCCAGGGGATCAGTCCCATCCCTGCGCTTGCTTAAGCAGGTGTTTAGTCCGCTGAACTATCTCGCTGGCCCTCTGTTATTGATTTTTTATGTTATTCATGGTCCTTGAGACGGGCTCCCCTATGTAGTCCAGGCTGGACTTGAGGTGACCCCCTTGCCTCAGCCTCCCAAGTGCTGGGATCACAAGCATACACCACTACACTGGCCCAGGATCTCGCTTTAACAGCGCAGCGTCCATGTGAAATAAATGATTGTGAAGAAGCAGGAACTTTCCCCTGCCTGATGGCTGAGAAGTGGAGCCAGGTCCAGGCAAAAGCGCACCACTTTGAGATGCTTGAGAGTTCCTTGCAGCCCCTTCCTCTTGGCGAAAAGGTGAACTGACCCTGGAGAGCCATTAAGGAGCAAGCCCTGGGACAGCATGGGCATGGTCCGCAGTGAAGGTCACCTAGGCAATAAATAGATACAAATAGGAGGAACTCGCGGCTCTGGCCCACGTCACTGGGCCGACCTGGGTAGGACACAGGTGCAGCCCACAGGCACGCGGATGAACTCGGTACGGAAGGTGAAGGCCCCGGGCGTGGGGGTGCTGGACCCATGGCGGGAGCAGGGCTGGCGGCGCAGCACAGGCAGGCTCTGGTGCAGCGCCACGGAGTTGAGTGCAGGTGTCTCCTGGCCGGTCCTGGTATTGATGCAACCACGGCACAGGCACTCAGCGACAGCCAGCTTCTGCGGGTAGCGGTCCTCATCTGTGTCGACCCTAGAGACCAGGTGGTGAACTGAGGCTTCACCCTGCCTGGCCCAGAGCCCCCTGGGCCTGTGCTCCACCCCTTCTGCCTTGGGCCCTGGGTTCTCCAGGAGCCCCAGCAAAGGGGCTGCCCTCTCCAAAGGCCTGGGCTGGGCTGAGCTGGGCTGGCCCCTGTTGGCAATCAGAGTCCCAAGGCTGGGAAGAGCCTGCCTGCTGTGCCTGGGCTCACCGATATCTCCAGGGTGAGATGGAGCGCTCGTGGGTATCCGCCTGCAGCACCTGCTTGGGAGTCAGCGTGGGACACTGTGACCTGGCTGGGGGCCCCTTGAGAGGCCTCTTGGGGATGGCTGTCTCCAGGCTGGACACCAGGGCCACAGGCAGGGCCTGTTCCCACCTGGCATTTCGAGCCAGCAGGTGTGGGGGCATCTGCCCATGGGGCAGCTCCTCAGCTGAGTAGCAGTGTGGGGTCCCCCAGTGCAGGGCATCTCCATGAGCCAGGCTTTCAGAAAGCAGGGTCAGAAGCAGGATGCCAGAGAAGAGCTGGGGGCAGGAGAGGGTGTGTCAGCAATGCTGGGGGGGCCCTCACTTCCATTCCTGGGGGAAAGGGGTACAGCCCTCCCTTCGTGTCCAGGGAAACAGGCTGGCCCAGGGAGTCTGGCCCCACAGCACCAGGCTCCAGGCCATCCCTTTTTGGTGGCACTGTCAGAAAGGGGCCCGGGTAGTAGTGTTGGGCTCACCATTGGAGTAGTGATGCTGGCGGCAGCAGGCACAGGCACGGCTTGTAGTTCTGCTGGCATCCCAGTGGCACGCCTGGCAGAGGCCCTGGCCATGTGCTCTTTATACCTGTGGCCACACCTGGGAAACTCCAGTGGCTTCCTCCCAGAAGTGAGGGCCACAGGCCTGGACTTCCTCCTGTCCCAGCACTGCCCCAGTGCGCAGTGGACCACGCCCTGCCAGGCCCACTGGGCCTGCCCCAGGGACACTCCGCACCCTGGCTGGGCTCTCCCTGGGTGCTGGGCACAGCTCGATCTTGGCAGGGACCAGAAGACCAAGTATCCTTGCCTCTGCACCACTGTCCCAACCCAAGGCCCTCAGAGAGCTGAGCAGCGCACTGCCGACTCTGTGTTCCTTGTGGGGTTTGGGCCTTTGTTTTCCTCAGAACCAGGTTTGGATGCAAGGGCCTGGATGCCACTCCTCAGGAGCAGCTGTCTGCCACCCACAGGTCCTCTCTGGCAGAGGCATGCTATCCCTACTTCCCACGGCTTTTTCTCTGGGCTTGTGACTGAGGACACCCTGAGCCAAGGCTGCTCCTACCAGTGGTCACCACTGGCCATCTGTCTGCTCCCAAACCTCTATGAGAGGGAGCTTGCAGTCTGCACTGGGGTGTTTACAGTGACAGAAATGCATTCAGGTGTGGTGTCGGGTGTGGGTAAGCCTGCTCCTGGGGTCTCTGAGGGAGAAACTCCCTGGCTGCCTCGGCTTCTGGCTCTGATGTCTTGGCTTCCACGAGCCTTGCTTGACTCCTTATCATCACAAGGTCTTTGCGTGGCCCTCCATGCCCATCCCGTCTTATGAGGACAGGGTCAGCATATCAGGGGCCACCTTGATCCTGTCAAAACCAGGTCCTTAGGTCGGATGCAGGTAGGTGCTCAGGGACTCCAAGGATAGAGCCCTGTGCACAGCCAGCCAACTGCTTGGCCCACTGTGGTCAGCCCGAGGGGCTCTGCCTGCTGCAGGACGCGGGCCTCAGGTTCTAGCCCCTGTATCCTCAAGACTGAGCTGGCCAGCAAAGGGACAAGCTTGTGGGGCCATCCGAAATCAGCAGCCCTCTGAGGAGCAGTGCTTTCCACGCGACCAGACACCAACACTTGCTGGGTCCCATACAGCCCTGACCACCCATTCTTCACCCATGTCTCCAGCAAACAGCACTGCCCAGCGGATGGGTCTTGGGCTGCCTGGCTGAGACCCGGAGGCCCAACTACAGTCTAGGATTCCTTGACCAGGCCCTTGGCCGGATGAGACTCATGCTCCTGACTCAGAGACAGAGTCACGAAGACGCAGGCAGAGAGATGCAGACGGAGTGTCACAGACACCCTGCCTGAAGGTGCCTGGGAGGTGCTGTCACCAGATGCATGGGCAGATGGGTGTGGCCACAGACACCTGTCCCAGCAAATGCCAGGTGTCACTGCCAGCAGGGCCTCAACTTCTTGAGAGGACCCTGGGCCAGGGCTGGCATCAGGGGGGGAACCCATCATATAGTGGGGGGCCCACACTGGGCCTTGGAGGCAGTTATATAGGCTGATGTGTGTGGTCCTTGAAGGCTGCCCCGGGAGTGAGGGCATGGCTATGGCTGGCGGCAGACACAGCTCCGAAGTTCCCCGAGTGATGGAACCTGAGGTGAGGCAAGAGGATATTGTATGGCTGTGACGTGGACAGATGGGACTGGCTGAGTGGGCTCCCAGGGTCTGGCTGCACAGTGCCTGTTCTGAGTGCAGCTTTGGAGTGACACCTGCTATGGCCAGTCCAAGTGGGCAGAGCACCCCCTTGGTACGGGAGCCATCAGTGTAGCCAGGCTGGGGCCTCCCTGAGCTCCCCTGCCTGGCCTAGGGGAAGCTAGCAAGGGTACCAGCCCATCCCACAATGGGAAACTAAGGCACAGCACTTGCTGGGGTTGGGGGATGCCTTCATAGGCAGGAGACACTTGAGCCAGCCCAGCACAAACGTCACCAGTGCCACAAAGTTGCTTATCAAAATATTTTATTTTAGGAGATCCCTCAAAAAAAAAAAAAAAAAAAAAAAAAAAAAAGACCCTCCTCCACATTAGATGCCCACAATACCCTTGGCCTTTTTTTTTTTCTTTTCTTTTCTGTATCCTTTTCCTTTTTAAATCAACTAAAACAATTTGATGCTTCAAATAAAAGGAAAAAGTTCCCAATCAGATTGTAGTTGAGAATGTGGTGCAGATGCTGCTCAGCAGCTGGCAGGCGGCCTCTTGTGGCTGCGGGACGACAGAGGCGGAGGCCCGACTGCTGCTGGGTGCGCGCGCGGCCGCCCTCCCAGCTGCCTGGCAGGACTCTGGCTCTGGGAGCGCTGGTTCAGTCTCAGGAAGCTGGGATCCAGCATCATCTTCATTTCCTGTGTAGCTTCTTTTCCAGCTGAGAAACTTTTTTTTTTCTTTTTTAATTTTTAAAAAGAATCACAGCCAAAGTAAGACATTAACTGCAAAATCCGAAATGGCTGCGCTTACCCTATTATAAAAACGCTCAAGAGTCTGCTACACCTTCCCAGGGATCTTGGCCCGCTTGCGAGCAATGGCGTCCTCCACGGCCTTGAGCTGCTTCAGGAGCTCCTCTCGCCGTGACAGTGTGCTGGACTTCCCGGCCTTGGTGCCTGCGGCTGCACTGTCCGCAGCCTTGCCAGGAACACTGGTCACCTTGCTGGAGCTCTTGGACTGGGGCGACAGCTGACGCTTCCTGCAGGGGAGGATGAGATAGGAGGTGCCACAGGACAGTGCTTGGCCAGGTGTGGTGATGGACACCCTGGGCCACTGCCCACTCAGATCCTCTGAGGTCCAGTCAGACCTCCCTGCCCCCACGGCCTTGGTGAAGCCAGGCCTGCACTCCACTCTGTTGAGCCATTTAGCAACAGCGTGGCTGGCCAGGACAGGTGCCTCCCCTGGTGCCCCTCCCAACCCTCCCACCCCTGGCCTCCAAGCTGCCTGTGAACTGTGACCTGGCCTGGGCCTTCTGTGGGGCAGGCACGACATGGTGCTCGGGCCCAGGAGAGGCTGGGCCTATGCAGCAGGGACTCACCTGTCTGCTGGAGCCACTGGGGCCTTGGAGTTCTGGCCCCTCTGACGCTCTGGCTTCGGGGAGCCCAGTCTCCCACCTGACTTCCGGTCCCGGGAACCTGGGAATAGGGCAAGATGAAACTACTGGCTGCCACACAGGCCCAGCACCTCTCTCCAAGAGTCCAGCTCAGGTGTCAAGGTGGCTCACCAGCCCAGGAGTGCTCTACCATGTAGGTACATCCCCAACCCTTTCTTTTTTGAGACAGGTTCTTGCTGTGTCATTGAGACCTAGCTTGAACTCATGACACAGCCCAGGCTATCCTCAATCTCACAGTGATCCTCCTGCCTCAGCCTCCTGAATGTGTCATCTCACCTGTCTTCTAACCTGGTGTTAGAAAAGACTATTTTTCATAAAAAATTGTATTGTGTTAAGAGGTAGGCATTACTGTACATCAGTAATCCCAGCACTCAGGAGGCTGAGGGTGGAGGATCATCAGAAGTTTGAGGCCAGCCTGGGCTACACAGACCCTGGTTCAAACAAACAAGCCAGCCAACCAATCAACCAACCCAATTATTTAGCCTGCCTGCTGGAGGTGCTGGAGTGGGGTTTATTATTATTATTATTAATTATTATTATTTTGCAGTACCGGGGATTGAACTCAGGACCTTGCACTTACCAGGCAAGTGCTTATTCTACTGAGCTATTTTCCCAGCCCCCAGGGTGGTGTTTAGGGCTGTGTGCAATCTAAGCAAATGCTTATCACTGAGTTGCACCCCTGGTTCTATCACTTTGAAATAAACACACGCAGCAGCTTTCTGTTTGGCCCCTCTTACTACAAATTGGGGTCAGAAGTTCCCTGGGGCTTCTCAGTGGTTTTCAGCAGCAGATGGGTGCCCTGTTGTGTCCCAGAAGGCAGCTCACCTCGGTCTGGTGACTGGGTGGCCCGCTTGGCTGGCGGGCTTTGCCGGTCCTTATCTGCTGGCTCATACCGCTTCCTGCTTCCTTTGTCAGCTGCCTGAAATGACATGGTACGAACTCGCATGTGGGCTGGCTACTGCCAAGAAGCGGAACATGTAGCTGTGGCCTGTCCTCTGCTGTCCCTCGTTGGTGCTTCCCCTGCCAGGGGCCCAGCAAGTGGCTCCCCACTGATCACACTGGGGGCTCTGGTACTAGGCGGGGACCTGAGCTGCAGGGGCAGGACCTGGATTCTGGAGGGCCCACCTGGCCAGCTCACCTTGTTCAGCAGCGTTAGCTTGATCTCCTTGTGGGCCACGAAGGAGCCCTGTGGAGGTTGCCCAGGCGGGGTGGGGGCCGGGGCTGCGGGCTGCTGGGAGGGCTTCCCACCGGCTGTGGGCTTCGAGGACTTGGGTGGTTGCGTGGCAACATCCCTTTTCCGTTTTTCCTCCTTAAGCCCATCTTCTTTCTTAGATTTTCCTGCCAGGGCAAACCCATCAGGGCTCCTGCGTGTGCTGCGAGCCTAGACGTCTCTCCCGAGCCACGCCGCCCCCGGTGCCGGCCGTACCTCGCTCCTTCTTAGTCTGGGCAGGAGTGGGGGACCGAGAGCTGGCTGAGGACACAGGGCTGGCCAGATCTGCGTACATATCCTCTGAGTCCACACTGTGTACCGAGCTGCTGCTCGAGGTGGCGCTGGACACCGAGGAGACACTGCTCACACTCAGGGACCTGCACAGACAGGTAGGTGGAGGTGAGCCGATGGCCTCCTGCCACAGGACGTGGCACGGGAGATCTGGGTGGCGGAGGCTGCGGGGAGTGGAGCCACACAGCAGGGAAGGGAGGCTGAAGTCTGCTCGACAGACAGGGCCCCGCTGAGTACTGTGAAGGGACTTGGCTTGAGCACAGCCCAAAAGCAGAGCCAGTGGAAGCGGCGCTAATGATGCCGCGAGGGCAGTGCCACAGGCCTACAGATCCAGGAGGCTGAGGCGGGAGGACTGCTCTGGCCCTGTTTGGGGCCAGGCCGGTCTCAGGAAAAAACAGTGGTTTTAACCTGCAGCAGATTTAAAGACGAGATGGCAATTTCTCTTCACAGCGATATATGTGGGTGAAAGCATGGTCCTTAGGTTCTGCCGTGGTGCAGGCTCCCTGCGGACTTGGATGGTACAAACCACCCTGGCTTGGGGCCGGGGAGCTGGCTCAGTGGCTAAATGCTTCCCTGGCAAGCGCAGGGGCCTGAATCCCTGGTGCCGCAAAAAACCCCAAAACCAAAAGCACCCTCCTGGCAGTGGCTGCCTGACACTGCAGCAGGTGTGGGGAGACCCACCTTTTCTACTTTTTCTTAAATGTTAGACTTTAAAACATTCTAGACCTGTTAGAAATTTGTTGCTTACCTTGTTTTTGGTCTTTTTTGACTTCACTATTTTTTTGCTTGAATTGTTTTTTAGGAGAGGTTTATTTTTTGCTTTGTTTTTGGTGCTGAGGATCAAACCCAGGGCTTCCAGCTTGCAAGGCAAGTGCTCTACTGCTGAGCAGAATCCCCAGCCCTCATTAAGAACTGGACAAGTGCACAGCCCTGCTGCCAAGAAACGTGGCTGGAGGACCTGGAGGCAGGAGGGAGGCCTTCGCGGCCCAAGCGGGTTGGGGCCTCCATCGAGCCACGCAGGCCTGGCCGTCTGCCCTACCAGGAGAGCATGTGGGGCTATATTCCCGCTCCTCTACGGTGCCTGCCAAGGCCGGGCCCGGCTGCACAGAGAAGCCTCCTTGGGGAGGAACAGGACATAGGCCAGCAGGAAGGGGGCCGCACACAGACCTGGACTGGGAGCTGGAGCCGCTGTAGCTGCTGCCGCTGCCGCTGCCGCTGCCGCTGAGAGTTCGCCTGGAACACAGCACAGCCGGGCTCCCAGACCGCCCCCGCATAGACGCCCCTCTCACAGCTCCTGACACTGCTCACTCGTGCTGGGGCGAATTCAGGACGGCTGTCTGCTTTCAGAAGTGGCCTTTTCTCCAATTCCTCAAGTGCCCACAGGGTTCTTCTCAGCACCAAGCCCAAGGCCTGTGCCCCCAAAGTCTCTCTCCAGGACAGTGGTCACCCACCCGCTGTGCCCTGGGGACACTAGGGCTCAGCAGGGGGACATGACTGGCTCAGGCTGCAGTGCTCTGGGCTCAGCCTGCTGGCCTCTGCCACCTTGCCTGGATACCCCTGGCTGAACTCTGGATCCTGGACTCAGGGTTGATGGCAGGACCAAGGCTATGGACCCAGCCCTGTGGGCTGCTACTCACCTCCTGGGGGGTGTCCTGGTCTGCCGCTCCTTCCTCCTGGCTTCCCGGGGGTCTCCAGGCTTGGTGGGCTCAGGGGCAGGGGCAGCAATCTTGGTGGCCTGCGTGGTTACTGGTGGTGGGGCTAGTTTCTTCAAGGACTTCTCTCTGTGGGGAGAGAGGGGCTCAGGGTGGGACCAGGCAGGACCTAGCCAAAGTCCCTGTTCCTTATATCGGGATGGCCCATAGCCTCTAGTCCAAGACATGGGCTGCAGCCCAGTGTCTGAGTGGTGCTTCCACCCACCTCCTGGGGACACAATGCCACCCACAGGACTCCTTCCCCCGGGGTACAACCAGACGGGCAGAGAGGGCTGGGACCTACCCTGCTCTCCCAGGGGGTGGCGCCAGCTCTCCCTTGGCTCTGACGGAAGGTCTGTGCGGGGAGGGCGTGGGGGACTGCGATGGGGACGAGGAGAAGGACCGGGACCTGGGGGTGGAGAGGGCATGAGGGGCCTGTACCACACCGGGCCCAACTGCAAAGGAGGTCCTAGCTGGAAGCTCCACTATATGTAGCTGTCCTTCGCTAAAGACACAGAGTGGAGGACAGTGCTGTTGCTGTGCAGGATATAAGCAGGGCCACGGCAGGGCGGGTTAGGGTGCCCACTCATGGACACTGAAGGGCCAACAGCATGAGGCCACAGCTCCAAGGGATTATGTCATGCCAATTTCAATGTGCACAGGCAGGATTCACACTTGAGGATGAGGATGAGGTTGCTGGTGCCCTACTTAAAGCCACCCTGTACCTCACTGATGCCGGCCGGCAGTGCTGACAGCTGAAGGGAAACAAAGCCGGCCTGGGTCTGAGGCCCAGGTGGCTTCCTCTCTGCAACGCAGAGACAAATGCTGCTGGAGGGGAGGAAGCAGTCTCATGCACAGCCTCCTGCCCAGGCCTAAGGAGCGGCCAGTACCCCTTCATGGAGGTGGAGTCAAGGGTAAGGGTAGCCAGGCCACCAGTGCTTGGGGCTCGAAGGGTCAGGTCTACTTCGTGGGTGCAACACAGAGCAGGTCCCACACACTGAGGAGACTGCGTTGGAAAGAGCGTGGGCTGAGGGAGTGATAGGCCTTGCTCAGGGGTGACTGGGGCACACTCAGAGCTGTAGCCGATGTCTGGGCGTTCCCTGTGAGCCATGACTCTCCACCTTTCTGGCTCTGCTCCATAGGGTAGGCCGGCCTGCTCTTCCTTTTGCGGTCCTGGGGCCAGACGATACTTTCCCTGTATCTTCTGCTGCCTTTGCTGCATGCCCCGAGTAAAGGTTACACACAGTTGTCTCCCATGTCATGGTGACTTCCCATGTCTAAAATTCCCACATGTCTCAGCTTGGCTCCGAGATACAACTTTCCTCTCACACTTTACTGGCTCCTTCTTTACGCAGTTCTGTCAGAGACTGTGCCAGTCTCCGTCCTGCCCCTTCCCTGCCAGGGACTGTGATCCATGTACTGCTGGACTCCTGCCACAGTCCCCACAGCTGTGCAGGGAGGGTCTGCACCTCTTCCCAGCCACCTGCCCTGTGCCCTCGGTCCCAGGCTCCAGATGCCTCAGCCTGGCTGGCAGCTACCAAAGTCCAGGACCTTCCCACCCACTTCCTAACCTCTCTACAGCTGCACCTCCAAGTAGACCGCTGCCAGAGAGAGGTACCCAACTTCCCACACATGGCTATATGCCCCTGTGGGCCACTCAACACCAGCACTGGTTTCCCTGCCTGATGGCACTCACTGGACAGGGTGCCAATTCTGCTGACTCTAGGAGAGACCCAAGAGACGATGGCACAAGAGAGTCCAGCTGGCCTTGCCTGTGCTCGTCTGAGAAAAAGGACACCTCCCTCCCATGGGGGTGACAGGATGGGACCATGCCACCAGTCCCCTAGGCATGGAATGCTGTGTGGCAGAATTTGTTAAAAATTCTAAATGTGTCTACCTCAGCGGGAAGACACAAGTTGCCTGCGCCTCTAGACCTCAGGACAAGGACCCTGTCTCTACTGCAGCACGGGTGACATAGCAGCCATGAGCCCCAGGTAGATGTGGCTGTGCATGGAATACAGATCATTCTGGCTCCGGGTGGCTGTGGCTGCTCCCCCATGGCTCGGGCTCGGCACAGGTGGCACTGGGCACAGCGAGCTGTGTGGGCCAAAAGCTGTCTCCATCACCTGTGGCGCCCGTGCTGGGCCCCACTGCACTCTGCTCCTAGAACTGTGCACAGGGGCCCAAGAGGCACCCCGAGAAGGCAGCCAGCAGCATCCGGGCACCTACCTGCCGCCCTGGGCTGAGGCCTACCTGGACCGGCTGCCTGAGAAGGAGCTGTGCCTGGAAGAGCGGCTGGAGTACGAGCTGTACGACGAGGACCGCGACCTCGACCGGGATGAGCCGGAGCCCGAGTAGGACGAGGACCGCGAGGACGACCTGAGGCCAAGAGGCAGCGGAGGTGAGTGGTGAGTGGGTGGTCTCTGTCTCGACGGGGCCTGGGTGAGGCCTGGCGTGGTCCCCCTGGGCTCGCTCCTACCTGGAGCTATTGGAGGCCGAGGCCGAGGAGGCGGAAGCTTTTCGACGCCTTCGTGCCCGGCTNGGAGAGACCGACATCCCGAGTTTCTTCCTGGGGGACTTGGATCGGCGCCAGGGGTCCTTCCACTCATCCGCCCGCTTCACCTGCGGCCCTGCAGCGGCCTCTTTCTTCGGTGGCTCAGCTTGGCGGCTGGAATAAGAGATCAGTAAGGCTTGCCTCTGCCCCTCCCCACAGAGTGAGTGCCCTGGCCCACTCAGCTGCTCCCCAGCAGTCCGCTGGCCTCCCAGGGCCACTTCCATTCCCTCCTGACAGCAGCAGGAGTGGCTTCCTCACGGCTACCTTCCCACATGCTGTCGGATGAGCAGAGTCCACCCTCTAACCACACTTGTCACTAGCGTTGGCATATGGTAAGTGAATTCTGTTTTCAAATGTGATAGCCAGTGAATGCACAAATCCAACCCTTAAACACATCTGTGACCTAGTAAGCCTGCAGAGAGCACAGAGCTCACAGGTCCCTTCCTCCAGATCTGGGGCACTGGGGTGGCAGACACAAGGCTCATCTGGAAAAGCTGAGCTCCACGTTCTGGCTGGGCAGCAGCCCGTGAGACCAGGAGCAACCTCCGTCACGCTGCTGTGGAAGTGCCACAGGGCGGTGGTGCGACTGAGTGGGCCTCACAGCCCCACTGCCTGGCCTGACCCGCAAGGAAGGCCAGGCTGAGCTCAGCACGCATGCCTGGCCCGTGGTGCCTCAGGTACCACCCCGCTGAAGCGCCTGCTATCCACATATTGTAGCAAGAGGCCCGGCTCGGGCTACAACCAACAATAAAGCTGCTCAACTGCACTTATAATCAGAGACCTGCAAGAGTGAACACCTGATAAGAAGGGACTGGGTGACCCCATGACATTCATTGAAAAACTTTGGAAAACACACAAAAGTAAAATAAGGCCCTAAAAACTGCTGGGCAGGGGCTGGTGAGATGGCTCAGTGGTCTAAAGCACCTACTTAGAACAAGCTTAGCAAA
>NDGN011333668.1:0-11236 GCA_002564285.1 Tympanoctomys barrerae | reverse complement strand
AGGGCCATGAACAGAGTGCCAGAGCCATAACCTTAATTTAATCACAGGACCCCATGCTCAATTTAACAGACACAAGGGCTCTGAATGGGGTCCCTATGCAGCATAGGGGCAGCCAGCCGTGGCAATTCCTGGGAAAGCATTCATTGCGGATGACAACGTGTAAACAGCCGGGAAGAATGGAGAGCGCAGGTGTGAGCAGCCGGGGCAGCCCTGGCTGTTTTCACACACGCAAAGCCAGCGAGTGAGAGTGCAAGGGAGCGGCCCCTCTCAGGAGGAGGCCCCGGTCTCAGGCCTGGGAAACTGTGAGTGTGTTGGAGCTTGGCACAGAGTGAGGAGCCGAGAACAGCATGGTGAACTCTGAGAGAGAGAGCGAGAGTGAGAGCAAGAGAGAGAAAGAGAAACACCCGTGTCCCCATGCAAGAGCTGCCTGCATCTCACCTAATTCCCAGCCAAGCCATGGGCCCTCTGGAAAGAAAGGCTGGCGTTTTAATAACAACCAAGTTTGCTAAGGCCCATGCAGCCCCAGGGCTAGCAGGGAGGCCACAGGAAAGCCAGAGGCCAGGGAGGCTGAAGGAAAGCCAGAGACTGGCTCAGCTCTGCCCCAGTCCAGCAGGCCCTCCCCAACAGCACCCATCTCCCTCTGACTATCAAGGGAGGGTTGCTGAGACTGAGCTCAGAGACTGAGGTACCAGAATACCTTTCACCCAAGGATCCCAAATTCCTTATTCAAGCTGACTAGCAAACAGAGAAACAGAGGCCTAGATTGTGTAGGACAGGGCCAAGGCCCCTGCCCAGCCACAGCTGGAGGCTGGAATGACCCACCTCAAGCAGATGCCACTGAAGTTTGGAATATAATGTAGATTATTACTATTGCTGTGGATGCAGTCTGTGTGCTGGGCACTCTGGTCCGTGTGGTGCTTACATAAAGTTCGGGGGCTGCTTCCTTTGTGTCCCTTGTCTTTACAGCCTTGGCAGAACTCCCTGGGGACAAGGGCAATTCCCCTTTCCTCTTCTCTCTCCCACGACCCTAGAACCAGCAGGGTCCTTAGGAATCCTGGGAGTTGAGGCTTTATCCGTGGGTCATGGGGGTTTGTGGCTGGTTTTGGCAGCTGACCGTTACTGGTTCAGGAAGACAAAGCCAGCCATTGTCCAGTGGCCAGAGACGGAAGTTGTAAGGCGTAGCAAGAGCCCATGGAAGAGTTGCCACCCATGAGGTGAGAGCTGGGGCCTCTGACCCGGAAGGTAGCGGTGGGCTGGGGAAGAGGTG
The DNA here is from genome assembly GCA_002564285.1 of Tympanoctomys barrerae. Taxonomy (NCBI): domain Eukaryota; kingdom Metazoa; phylum Chordata; class Mammalia; order Rodentia; family Octodontidae; genus Tympanoctomys; species Tympanoctomys barrerae. Next base: position 9,969 of record NDGN011333668.1, on the reverse strand, counting down.
AGTCCTTGGCGTGGGCTGGGTGGCTTTGTCTGTGGCTAGTCTGTGCTCCAGGCATATCCATGGAAAGAACAGGGTGCCGGGTTCAGCACGAGTGTCATTCTGAGGAGTGCTGAGAGCCCAAGGTTGTATCTCTTCACAGCCCTGTGCCAAGCCGGGCATCCTGGCTAGGTTTTTTTCTGCCTGGTGAGGGAATCCTCACTCTGCATTCTTCAGGGGCCCTGAGCCAGAAAGCAGGCAAGGCCACTGGGCATGCCGACTGGTAACTGTTTAGACAAGAAAAAACCCAAACTGGCTCTAAAATTCCTCAGGTAAAACACAAAGATGTCAATCGAACTCACTGCCTTGAGTCTGTTTTCTTCCTGTAGTCTGGCATATTATTTATGTATCTTTTGTTGAGACTGAGTCTTGCCATATAGTCCAGGCTGTCCTCGAACTCACAGTCCTCCTGCTTCAGCCTTGGGGAAAGTGGCATCATTGGTGTGCAATACCATATCTGTCTCTGTATTATGTTTTAGGGAGAAATAAGTTACTCTTTCCCCCATGTAAGGTCCAGGTACTTGAAGTCAAAAACCTAAATGATTTTTTAATAAAATGAAGACCTCAAGAATCAGGATAAGAACTGGATATTGAAATTATCTGTGTTTTGGGGTCATCATCCTATTGTAAGTAAATGGGGGGTCTGAGGCTTGAACCGAGGGCTTGGTACATGCTAGGCAAGCACTCTACCACTAAGCCATGTCTCTAGCCGTACACTGTAGTTCTCAGTAATGGCTTCTGGTGTAGTGATGCTGGATACAGATCCTAGGATACAGACCCCAGCTCCATGGCTTGCCAGTGGGTGACATGGAGCAGGTTTATGTAAGTTTGGTCAAGTCTTCACCTACAAAACAGGACAGGACACAGAGAGCCTGGTGCTGTAGAAGGGGTCAGGTGGGCACAGGCACGGACTCTCCCAGCAGCCAGACATCAGTAGGATGTCTGGAGATTTCTGATCCTCTCTGATGGAGTTTTAGGGTTCTTTGAGGGGAGCCCTCTGGGTTTTCTGCCCTATCTATTCTCATAAGTGTTAGATCACTCTCCTGAGCCCTCCAGAGAAAAACTGAAAAAGATGTCAGAAGAGTCTGGCAGCCCCTGGCTTCTGTCTGCCCACCTGTCCTATGCTGGCCCTCAGGCTGTCCTTGTATGTTATAAGGATAGATACAGAGTAACTATTTTGACAAGTAGAGATAGTAAAGAGATCATAACATGTTCTATAGGGATATGCTAGCACCAACAGCATGGGGCATTGGTTATTTTGGTCACCAAACATCCATTCACTCACTTGAGGTAATAGCCCTCAAGATTTTTGGTGTCCCTTTCTTCTTGACAAGCAGCCTGTGCTTCAGAGCTGAAGCAGGTGACAGGAGTAGGGGTCTTAGTGATTGAGTCTGTGGCTCAACCAGAAGTCATGAGGCATAAAGAGATTTCCTGGGACATGAGGACAGTGGCTGCTCCTTCCTGCTCAAGTCTGACCAGAGAGGCTGTGGTGCTGCAGATGTTGCTGCCATGGTGCTATCCTATGGGACCGGAGAAATTTTCTAGAGTGCCCTTCCATTTGGATTTGTATATTTTTTTCCTACTAGCTAGATTGGGGTTGTATGTGTAACTCTTACCACATCCTATCAAGGCTGCATACTGTCTGAACCACTTGAAGCCGGTGAAGTTGACCTTGGCCATGTGGCTCCAGCAGGGCTGGTCAGGGTTCTCCACCAGGATGTGAGTCTCTCTACAACCCCTACTATTCCTCACTGTTTGGAAGGAAGTCACATTGAGCCCATTCTTAACCTGTAGCAATCATATTTCTTCCTTTTTGTGGGTGTAGCACCTAACTTAAGTGTTTGGCATTCTTCTGCATGAGAGATTTGTCTCTTTCTTCCTGTGTGTTTATTCATTTATTTATATAAGTATGGGGTCCTATTTTTTTTTAAATACTTAGGGTGGCTACTTTGTTTTGTTGGTCAAACAGGGAGACCTTTTAGCTGGCCGCTGTGCCCCTTGACATACCCCAGTCCCTGAGGTCACTGTGACTTTACTGTTGACAGAAGTTATCAATTCCACTCTAGTCTAAGTCAGATTAGGCCAAGGGTTCTGTCACTTGTAATCAAAGGATTTTTAAACAAACCTTAAGAGCTGGTTTTTAGGCCGTATTACTTGTTGGAAATTTCACATGCTCCTGATACATTTCTTAGGCCAGTGCTGTTGAACAGCAATTTCCTACCTGAACATTAAAAAGCATGCACACTCCCTCGGACTGGGGCGCCCCCTTTGCTGGGTGCTGTAGTAATATTAGGAGGCTTGGGAGCCCAGGGCTGGGAGCAGCTCAGGTTTAAGTCTTGTGGTCTTAGCAACATCTGAACTGTACAAGAGGCACCCTGGTGGCTGAGCTGACTCCTGGGGCCGGAATGCAGCTCCCCAGTCAGGGTTTCCAGGTAAAATACAGACTATTCAGTGATCTTGGCATTTCACATTAGTGAAAAGTTTTCACTGTGTCCCAAATATTGCATGGGAATCTCCTTAGACTAGAAACCTATTCACTGTTTATCAGAAAATAAAAGTTAATTTGATGTCCTATTTTTATTTTTTAATCTAGCCACCCCCCCCCCACACACAAGCTCTCTTATTTTTAGAATCCTTAGGACATTTGCTCCAGGGAAGGTGACGAGAATTGCCTGGACTTCAGAGACAACAGAGAAGGCCACTGTGGTCAGATGGACATGCAGTCAAATCTCTCTCACCACTGTGGGCAGGCTGCTCAGGCATCTACTCAGTTGTTGCCCTCAGTTGTGCAATGGGTTGCTGATCACAGATGCATTCCTAACCGCTCCAAGGTCTGGGGCTCGTCACTCGTGGCTGTTACCCATGGCAGTCTTATCTGGACGAGGGAACAGAAAATCCTGAGAAGGTGGGGAGGAGAGCAAGGGCCCCTGCAGGGCTTTCCTCTGCCCACCCTGCCCCCTGGTCTGCACTGGGAGGAATGCCAACTCTACTCCGAGGAGCTGAGGCTGGCAAGCAGATAGGTGTGCAGGATCCAGATCTCCACAGCCTCGGCTTTCTCCCCCAGGTCCTGCTCTCTGAGGGTCTGAGGTTGAAGAGAAGAACTGGCGTTGACAGTGCTTGGGCAAGAATCCTCCTGGGAGAAGGAAGAGAAAAGGAGTTCCTGACCAGGGCACTTTACTCTTTGCAAACAGGCCACACAGGCGCACAGGAATGAGACCCTTCAGTGAGCACTGAGTACATCAGGCAGTTTCATGGACTTCTTATGTGTGACTTCATTTAATCCTTAGTAGGTATAGTAAAGCCCAGCACTCTGAGAGGCTGAGGTAGGAGGACTGAAAATTGGGGCCCAGCTGGGCAACTTAGTGACTTAGTGAGACCGTCTCCCAATAAAAAAATAAAATAAAAAGGGTGGGTATATGCTTCCACATGGAGGCTCTGGGTCCAATTCCCAGTAGAGCAAAAATAAAAATCCTCAGAACTCCTTGTGTTATAGGTGAAGGAACCAAGAAACTAGGAAACGTGTCCAGCAGTGTGGCACAGTGATCAGTGGGCCATCTAGGTGGCCTCCACGGTCCCAGCTCAGCACCTTGCATGTCTCCTTCCATGTGGTTCCCAGGACAGCCCTCTGAGGTGGGTGTGACAGCATCTTCACTGTGTAGCCTGCAGAGGTTGATATGATTGGTCCAAGGCTGTCATTTACGAGGGCCATGATTCAAGCAGCCAATTTCCAGCTTGCAGGTGTCTGGGGGTGTCCGGAGGGGGAGGCAGCAGCAGCTGTCAGGAAAGTGGAAGCCCTGCTTTGTGGCCTGTGATTTATGGGGGCCAGGAGGGCAGGGGTTGAGGTCTGGCTGTCAATTTGGACAGCCACTTGAGGATTATATCTAAAAAACTGTCACTTGGGTTATAATGTGTATGTGTGTGTGTGTGTGTGTGTGTGTGTATATATGTGTGTGTGTGTGTTAGTTAGGGGGGAACCCTACGCTTTTGCCCATCCCCAGCTTATGGCAAAACAGCTTCAATGACCAAACACTGGGGAGTTAGTTAAATCAATTATGGTACAAGTTCATGGTTTTGTAGTTGATAAAAAATATCACATCTTCAAAGACTATGAATGTAAGAAAAAGTCTCCAGATATAAATAGCAGAAAATAGAATACGATAATAATAGAAAATATATACAATATGATCCCAATTAATAATTTTGCATGTGACTTTTATATACATGTGCTATGGTTTGTGTCTAGTTGTCCCCCCAAAACTTCTTGTAAGTCATGGATGGGGCGGACTTCTAGAGTGTGTTCATGATTCACTGGGATTATGAGTGTGAGTACTGCCGGGATTATGCGTGTCAGTACTGCACCCAGCCTGGGGCGGAGAGCCTGAAAGCAATTTAAGGGAAACAGACTTTCTCTCTGTAGCCGTTGGTGCTGTTACTCTTCCCTTTTGCTCTTGCTGTTTTGCTGCCTTCCACCGCCATGAGCTGCTGCCCTCTGCCACATGCCACTCTGCCTTGGAGCCAGCTGAATGGAAGGAAAACTGCAGTAACTGTGAGCTAAATAAACCTTTCCTTCCTTCATTTTGAGTGTCCGGTATTTGTCCCAGCAATGAGAGAAGAGTAACTGAGAAAACATAAAAAATAAACTAGAAGAGCTATGCATGGTGGTATACTTGGCTGAGGAGGGAGGAGGACTGCAGCAAGTTTGAGGCCAGCATGGGCTACATGGTGAGTTCAAGGTTAGCCTGACATACATACCTAGATCCTGTCTCCAAAAAAGCAAAACAAAAGAGCAACAGAAAACAAATACATATAAATAAATATGGGGAAACTGAGGCCCAGGCCTGGGAAGGTGGTTCAGGCTGGCCAGGAATGCAGATGTGTTTGTCCAACTAGTTGAAGGCCCCCTGTGGCCCTGCCCTGTGCTGGGGTGAAGGGGTGACCAAGGGGTACAGTGGGGGAGCTACCTCCCCTCCCCCAGGGGCACAGCTGGAGCAAAGCAAAGGGGGATGGGAGGGGCAAAGATGGGGTGGAGGCCTGGTGGACCTGAAGATTGGGGAACCTTTTGGACATGGGAGCCAGATGACTGGAGCTCCTTTGTTGGTGGTGGGAGGCGGCAGCTGTGCCCTCGTCCAGCCTGCGGCCACAGCGACCACAGATAACTGCATTAGTTGCACTTTGCTCTTTTCAATGGGGCACCCTTGTGGGGAGGACAGAGGGGAAACGGGCAGAACCCCGGCCCCCCAAGACATCCCGCCTTTCTCTACAGAGCAGGGCGCTCATTTCCAGACCGCACTCTTTGACTACAGGCCAGGCCTCAGCAGTGCAATTCGGGTCCCAGTCCCGGCCACTGGGTGGCGAGGGACAGGCCTGCAGCAGGCTCTGCGGTATCTCCAAGGGGATGAGGCATTCTGAGGCTTCTCTCAAAGTCTTCTAGTTTCCGGGGAGCAGTGCATCCAGGAGGGAGGCAGGCGTCGGCTCTAAGTGGAAAAGATCCTTTCAGGCCCAGAAGACTTCACTGGTGGTAGCCCAAGTGCCACGCGGTTTGAGCAATTCAAATCAGGTTATGAAAAGGGGGCTGGGAGAATACTACACCTTTGCCCTGAGGTTGCTCCCAGTGAGGTGATTTACACGTGTGGTCGTGGCTGCAGGGGTCACTTGCTTGCTGTGACTGCTGGGGAATGGCTGCACTGCAGGGTGAACTGCTGTGTTTGGGGGCTAGTAGGCTACCCTGAGCCAGCATGGCCAGTGTTTGTATCCTGGCTCCTTCTCCTGGTGGGTGTTGTTTTGTGCATTGCAGGGTGTTTGATCGAATCCCTGGGCTCTGCCCTGCAGGTGTGGCCACCAAGCCCCTATCTAGACACTGTCACAAGTCCCCTATGGAGTGTTGGTCCGCCTCCCGGTCACCACCACTGTTTTAAAGTACTCTGCTGTGCTTCCCAAGAAGGCATTTGTGACTTTGCTCAGTAACTTCCTCTTCTGGGGACCTCAAGTGACTCGCTGGATGAGATTGTTTTCAAGTTCAGTGGCAGAGCACGAGAGAAGGGCAAATTGTCTGTGCGTCCGGATCCGAAGGTGTGTGGCGTCAGGAGGCTCCCGTGGCCTCAGACTGACCACAGTCTTTCCCACTGCTCTCCCATTTCTCAGGACAAGACTGTGGACACAGCAGAGCCAGCACCCTCTTCCCGTCACCGTGCCACATATAGGAGTGGCTACTGGAAGAGCTCAGATAGCAGGGAAAGTAGGGGGAACGCAGCATGAAGGAAGGGGACAGCTTTGCTGGAAAAACCGAGCCTCAGCCTGACACTAAGCATGGAGAGGATTTTAATGCAGGCACCTGCCTCCCTGGTTGGGGCTAACGATCCAGACAAGGGAGATTAACTTGATTTTCACTCTTGGCTAAAACTCGGGTGTTACCCTACCTCCACCTCCTTATCCTCCTGTGGCCTGCTATAGCTTCGGACTATGCAATAGCTAGTTCTACTTCTCTGTCTCTAAAGCTTACCCAGGCCATTGAAAGCCATCCTCAGCCTTCACTGCCACACTGAACCGAGGCCTGTTTCAGCTCAGCTGTCTCATTCTTTCCTAGACAGCTGATGTATAGCTGAACCCCACCATCTCGGTCTTCCCATTGGTCCCCTATTGGACCTGCTTCCCCAGCACCTGGGTGAATTGACTTGTTGCTAGAGATGCCATTCACTGAAAGGCATCTCTGGAGGAGGGACTGTGGGACCCTGAGAGGCACTGGCACCTTCCAGGCTGCAGACCCATCCCAGCACCCCTCCTGGGGTTGTGCTTCCTGAAGCCTGGGCTAAGATGGGGCTCAGAGACTTAGGGATGGAGCCATCTCAAGAGAGCAGAGAGGGTAGGGAGTGGAGAGTGTCAGAGGGAGGAAGAGGCATCTGCAGAGAGGGGAAGTGGAGCAGCATTTCTGATGATGAGGCGCCAGGACTCTTCCTGCCCACCTTTGCATCTCACAGATGCCGTGAAGGAGACAGAGCCTGTAGGGAAGAATACGCTCTGTGCTTCCATCTGACGTGGCTGCTTCCCTTTCAGGCAGACTGGCATTTTATCTTGTGCCTACAAAAGTAAACCTGGATAAGGAAGACCCTGAGCGAGCCCAGGACTGGGACCTTTCAAAGCTCTACTTCTCTCAGTATGCCTGCTTTTACCAACAGCTCATCAGCTGGCTTCTTCCTGGGACTCCTGGTAAAGGGGGCTCAGTGGCATCAAACGTTTTAAACAATGCTTTGAAGCATGTTGGTGCAAGACCAATGGCTCGGGCTGAACCAGAGCCCTTCAGTGGGCTGGGGAAGGCGCCCAAGAGCTGGGTGAGCACTGGTGACCACTGACATTTGTGTCTTTCCATTCCTCTATCTGCCCAAAGCTTTTGGGGAAGCATAAAAACGTGTACATAATGCCTTTAACCTGGCTTGATATAACACTCACATCTTTCCTCTTTTCCCTTTATGCCAGTAATTCAGATTTGGTGACTGTGACTTTCTTCTAAAAGGACCATGTTAAAAGTAAAGACATAAAAATAAGCGTGAGACTGTGTGTGTGTCTCCACCATGCGTAGCTGCTTTTTCTTTTCTCCCCTTTGCATGTTTGCCCCTCCCCTGGGTGGTTTCCATTTGCCCCACTTTTGCTGAGATAATTTGCACCCTCCACCTTCATTAGCTGCAACCCTCTCTTGCCCTGGGACAAAAACATAGGGCCAAACTGTTCCGAAGAACACATGGAGATCCCATTAAGGATGGCTCTAATTGTGCCAATTCAAATCCCTCAATAACTCTAATTAAAACCCGTCTTGTTCAGGGCGCAGAACAGCAACACAGCTGCCACTGTGAACAATCCTAAAAGAGACCTGTGAGGGCAGAGTCTGTCCGTGCAGTTCTTGGTGGTGGTGGTTACGAAAGTGCAGTGAAGGAGGATGAACACAGGGGTGCAGTTCGGGGGAACCTTGAGAAAGCCCTGCATGTCAGGACACAGTTGAAATCAGAAGACCTTCAGCTTCCCCCTCACTCCCCACCCCCATGCAGGGACACCTGTGAGTGACTGGAAAGGGGCCATGACCGCCAGACACATGGACACCACAAGTTGACCGAAACATCTGAAAGAAGGGGCGGGGGGGAGGAAGGCCCCCCCAACTCACCCAGCAAAACCACACACCAAAGATGGAGGCAGCTTTTTTCTCTCTGCTCACAGCCTTGTCTTTTAGGACCCAGCTGCCCTTTGCCGGCCATCATAAATAACTCTGCAATTACATCAATTGGCTGCATATTTGTTGATGCTGAAGGAGGACCCCTTAAGGCCCAGGAGGTGAATTTCAGCTGCAATTTCACACTCTGCTCCTCTGCCATCCTTTGGCCTCTGATTTCCAATCACCCTTTACTTTTTCTGGGTGGAGAAAGTGGGGCCTGACAGGCCCACTTCTGAGTATGCTCTGACAATCACCAATCTGAGGGCTGTCCCTGGATCCATGGAGCCCCTGGTTTAGAAGTTAATCCTGCTTTGGGAGAACTTGTGAGGCAGAGTTCTGGCCACACCTGTTGGAGCTGAATTTCTTTCAGGTCTCTGTGCAGATGTCACCTGGCCAGTTATGTCCTTTCACTTTCTTAGTCTGGAGGTGGGGTGGGGGTATGGCTGGCTTGTTGAGAGGTAAATTATTTGCACCAAGTGGGGACAGGAGAGACCTTGCGTGGCTCTTTGAACCATGGTGGATTTTGCTAACAGCTTGACCCAATCTGTGGAGTACCTGGAATTGCCTTTCTTGGGAAGCAATAGGTTATTATTTACCTTAGTTACTCAGTGTTAGTCAATGGAGAGTTCAGCTTGAAAATCAGGGCTCGGTTAATGAGGTAGTCTTGGCAGATGGGCATGGAGGGGGAGGGGGCAGATGTAGAGACTGAGTCCCTGGGGGCAGCCCGAAGCTGGTTGAGGGGCAGAGACTCAGGACTCCTTTTCCTTGTGCCAAAGTCGAGGTTGGTAGAGACTGGCTTAGGGCGGAGAGCATGTGTGCTATGCTGAGGGTATTTGCTGGAAGTTGAGCCCTTACTGGCCTCTGCTAAATGGGATCCTTGGGCCATATTAATTCTCCTTGTCACTATATCTCCATAGTGCCTGGCATAAATCCAGCACACAGGAAGCTTTCAGTTAAGGTCTGATGAATAGGACTGATGGATCGATGAGTGGATGGTTGAAGAACTAAAGTTCTGGTTTCCAAATTCTCTGTGCTTTTGTGAAGGAAGGCATCACATTAACCTGCAGTCACTGGTCATCTCCATGTGGTATGGTGGAAGGGGTTTAGGGCTTGGAGGCAGCAGAGCACAACTTTAATATACTTACTTTTCAGAGCCATTGTGAAGATCAAGATGCTCATGTAAGTCAACCTATCAAGAGTGCTGGATTTCCTTCTGCTGTTTCTGTCAAAGCTAGTGGGAAGAGCAACTTTCTGATGAACTGGGCCTCTGTTTTGCTCATTGCAGAAGAAGATACCGTAGTGCTGGACATTAGCAAAGGAGGATGCTGGCTTGAGGACCTGCGAGCCGGAGGGAAGTTGGCCTCCACCATTAGGGATTATGTTGGCTGTGTCCTTTGCCTGCAATGCTTCGCTTCCAGATTTCTGCAGGATTTGATTTCTCACTTTTTCAGGTCTCTGGTCAAATGTCAACTTTTCAGGATGGCTGTCTGTCCAAAATACCAACTTCTGCCCCATCACTCGCCATCTTCATCTACTTATTTTCCTTATAGTTCTTATCATCTCTGATTCTCAGTCTCTGTCTCTTTCTCTTTTTGTCTTTGTCTCTGTTTCTCTGTCTCTCATAGATTTATGTTACCTATCTTCCCCTATTACATTCTGAGTTTCATAGAACAGGAGTGTCTTAGTTACTCTTTATTCGTTGCTGGGACAAATACCCGACACTCAAAATGAAGGAA
>NDGN011333661.1:0-14913 GCA_002564285.1 Tympanoctomys barrerae | reverse complement strand
TTTTTATTAATTTTAATGAGAAAGAAATAGCAATGAGACAATTTCAAAACAGGTTAGTAGGACGGTTACAATAATTAATATATTACATATTGTCTTCATAGTATTCAGAGTACAAGATGCAGACGTGATCTTCTGTCTAAGAATTATTAGTAAAAATCTCTCTTCTCATTGACCAACACAGATTTTTAAGAAAGAGTATAATAAGGAAGCGCACTCCATTGTAGCCAAGACTGACCCTGTAGGAAGTGGGATGAGCCCAGAATAATTGAAAGGAGTAAGATATGAGGTACTGATATGGTGTAACTTTAAAGAAGGAAATGCTTTAACTGAGGGAGGGACGAGGAAATCTGTATGGAGAGAGAAAACATCTGAGGCAAACCTCATAAAATGTTTTGAATTTGAAACACAGAGAAGACAGGTGTAGCTCATCTCAACCAGATGAGTATCCCAGGGAGGGGGAAACACATAGTGGGAGGCACGCAGAGCAGCTGGTCTGGCTGGTTGCAGTTTAGGCAGGCGGAGTAGAGAGGAGCAAGCCACAGCTACTTGATGTGGTCATCAGGGGTGTCCAGGAATAGCCCACACTCTGTAGATGAAGCCCTTTGTTCTCTGCTATATTTCAGATCTGGAAAATCCCCCAAAGACTTACACCCCAGCCTGTGGCACTACTGGGAGGTGAAAGACCCCTGGGGAGGTGAGGCCAAGTGAGAGAAGTGAGGCCAGTGGCAGTGTGCACTCGGGACCCAGCGCCTTCCTTTCTCTGTTTCCAGTGGCCATGCTACTCACAGTCTTTCTCCACCACGTACTCCTGTCTTGATGTACTGTGTTGCCAGTGGCCCAAAGACATCAAGGACACTGGCCATGGACTGAGGCCTCTGAAACCAGAAGTGAAACTAAAGCTTTCCTCCTGTAAGTTGATTTATCTCGAGTATTTTGTCACAGTGTCAGAATGCTGACTAACACAGCCTTCGGGGTTCCAGGCGCCCATAGGGTCCTGCTGAGTGTCTCCAACAGGATCTCTCTGAGAATTCAAAGCCCATATTCACAGAGCAAGTGAAACACTTCCATTGCCTAAGCATCTCCCTTTCAGCCTCTGGTAGGCCCAATTTGAAAGCTTCAGTCAGTTTTGTGGAAGGAACACCTCAAGGCCATCCCCGATTTACCTCTTTCTCCCAGCAATTCACTTCTTTCTCCTGAATGGTCACAGAATCCCAACTCTTCTCTATCCTGTTTCTTCTAAATCCTGTCTATGTTCACTGGTACTTTCTCTCTGTCTAAACATCCCATGGGTAATTTCTGAATTGCAGCAGTTGAAGTCTTGGTCTAATCGTATGGCTTTATTTTATTTTATTTATTTATTTTAAAGAATTTCTTTCCTCTTGTATGGCTTTAGACAAGTTACTTAATGTTTCATTTTGTGCTTCAGCTTTCTGATTTGTTAAGTGCACAACTACAGAAGTTGCCTACCTTATAAGTTGTCATGAAGAGTAGCGCGCCTCAGAAGGCACCTGAAGCAGTCACTGGGTTCAGTGAGCGGCATTCGTCATCACTGTATTATTGTGGCTGTCATTACTCCTGCTGTCCCTATCATGTGATTCCACAAGTTATCACCGTCACAGTGGGGCTGTAACTAGTCTACCTGCTTCTCCTTGTCTACCACTTCTAGCTCAAAGGAGTTTCAGCCTTTAAAATCGTTTTGTAAGAAACTCTTACATAGATCTCGATATGTTAAAAAGAAAATGAAGCAACAGAAAGGAGATCTGCTCCTGTTGAAATGAATGTAAGGAACAGGCCTGGCGCTGCCCGTTTCCCCCTTGTAGGGGAACCTGGGCTCCTCCGAGCCTCCACAGGCTAGAATCCTTTAGCTGTGCTCCTCAGGGACTGCACAGTGGTCCTTCTGAACCACAAAGCTGTGTCATTCAAGGCTTCCAGGCCCCTTCAGGACCTAAGCTTGTTCCAGCAATGTTTTTTGTGACTTTTTAAAGGCAAGAAACTTAGCACCTGATCCTCTGTTGATCTGTATCTCTCTTGACATCTACAGACACATAGGTGGGTCCTGGGCAGAACCCTGAACCTAGTGACACCCTAAAATTATAGAGAGAGGTAACAGCACACAATCTGAACTTCTCGCCTGTCTGGTTCTGGTGAGCATTTAGTGCTACGTCATGCCTGTGACGCATCTTTGCCATTATCTCTTATTTTTTATTTTTATTTTAGGAAGGAGTCCAGCTTCTGCTTTGCTCTGGCTCCACTTCTTTCAGAGTTCAGAGTGTTTATGGCTACACACACCTCCTTCAACTCCCTGGTGTTCTGCTCCTCTTAGTACCTCTAGGAAAACCCTACCTGTCGTAGGGTGCTTCGTCCTTCAGCCTTAGAACTCGAGCCTCTATCAGCACAGCTGACAATGGGGCAGTCTGATTTTACGAAGAAAAACATGAAGGCTTTAAAAGAAAATCAACTATTAAATGCACCAGGGTCTAGAAGCCATCAGACCATATCAAACATCTGCAAATATCCTTGAGAATCTTTAGGAAAGGGTTCAGCGAGAAAGAGGACCTGAGCTAGGTCTTACACCCAGATGTTTAACCAAGCAGAGAATTTAAGGGATCCCAGCCTGAACAGAATGTCCACAATTCGGTTTTAAAAAGCTAATTTAGCAGCTGCTTTGGAATTTCTGTGTTCACGATATTGGATAACTTCATCTGTTTTGGTACATGTACATATCATATCTGGATGATTCTGATCACTTTATCCCCCCACCCCCTCCCTACAAATTCTACCTTTTTTTGTTTCCTACCATCTCTCTTTTTACTTTTTTAGAAAGAAAGGTAATTTATCACATATTGCCCTTTACACACAAGGGCCTGATTGCAAGAAGGAAAAACACACGGAACACTGACGGAGTTCATTCCTTCTGTTTGCCCAGAGTAGTAGTTTCGTGCCCTCAGAATGAGGTCCCCCACCCCAGGAACAACTGTGCCTCCCCTTCGATGTTTCTCTCCAGAGGAAGGACACTTGAAAATTCCTGTTCCCTTCACTTTGCTCTGAATAGTAGGTTTGTGAGAGTAAGTCTGGCTTTCTGGCTTCAGCTAGGTCTTCTTCCCTGGGGGAGACTCTCTGAGTTGGCAGGGACTCAGCCTCCAGAGTACTGAGGGAGACTGACTGACCCACACCCAGCTGAGCCCTGCCTGACTCTACAGCTTGCGTTGCAGGACCTCTCTCCTCCTACCACTAAGTCATATCCTTCAATTTATTTACCCAAAAAAGGGTGATATTCTATCCCCTACCAGCCACTCCTTTGTTTTTCAATCTGGTCAGAATCTGGGTGGGGAAAGAGTGTGCTAGTTAGCAAGACCCTTAGAGGCCGAGGGAGGGACTGACGGCAGAGCCCCTGCAACTCAACCTGAATGGTAGGGGTGCACAGGGAGTTCCCAGCTCCTGAGTTCTGAGCTCTGGGGCCTGAATCCTGCCACCCAGGGGCCTAGGGCTCCTCTTAGCTGACGTCCCCCTTGCCCTCACCCCTGTTTCCAAGTTTCCCTGAGCCGGAGCTCACTGCAAGTCAGGGCACCCTGAGAATGCGGTCACTGTGGGAATCTGAGGGTTGGGTGACAAGCCTCTGGATGACAGTTGAGGCGTATTTTAAGCTCTTTTCCTGTTGTTTTGGTTTTCCTTTGTTTTAAAAAAAATCATCTTGTCAAAGCTCACCAGGAGTCCTGCTTTCCTTTACAACATTATTTTGAAGCTTACCATGTCATGTGAAATAGAATTGTCTTTCTCACAAGGTGAAGCTGGGAGAGAGTTTTAACTAAAAGGGACAGTCATTTATAAAAACAGTTTCATGTTTGTGACGTGGAATGATATATTGCTTAATAACCCGTGACGTGTCCACAGTCAGCACCTCCAAAGGCTCGGCTCTTGGGTTCTGTTCATTAAAACGTGAACGCTAAGCATTGTGGGGAAGGGGCGGGGGGCAGCAGACTTGCTAAGGAAGCTCTGCCTTCAATTACCAGTGGGTCCTCAGAAATAATCAGACCTCAAAGCTTTCTTTTATCAATTAAAAGAAAAATGTTATTTTCAACATCAGCAAGGCAATTTTACCAAACTCCCTTTAAAATTATTCTGTTTATTTTCATTTTAAAAGGCCTATTTGTTGTTCTGGTGGAGAATTTTTTTTTTTTTTTTAAGTGGTTGACAACTGCCCAGCAACGGCAGCATGTGTTTGCAGTCACTATTCTGGGCTCCATCACGTGTCCCTTACATAACCTTGTTTAACTGCTCTCGAACTGGTTCAAACAACCTGGGAAACAGATTAGGGCGGTCCCGCAGATTCCCGCACTGCACAGGCCGCCGGGCCGTCCCATCCCCCTCAGGCCTTCTGACACTGCAAGGTGAGTGAGGCTGCTGTCCAGCAAGAGCTGGTTATTCATTGCTAGGGCCAACTAAAACACTTGATAATTAACTTCCTGCGCTCAGTTCAAACCAGTCTGCTCTGCCCGTAATAGACCAATGAACAATGATCCCCTGCTGCCTGGGTTTATGAGTGAGTCCTGATCAACAGGCTTTCAAATGCCAGGGGGAGAAGGAACCTGAGGGGGCACCGGCTGCCCTGGCCACCTTGAAGCACAGAGCTTTTGAAGATCTGTTTTTTGAATTCTAAAATTTTAATTTAGCATTCAGATTATACTAATCTTCCCCCTGTGGTGCTTTAGGAGTGTTTCCCCCATGGGAGTAAGCACAAAATTTCTAGATAAACATCTTGATATGAAAGCTGCTTTCATTTTATAAAATGTATATATGCATGTACATTTGTGTATAAGGGAATTAAAAATACATTAAAAATCCAGGTGCGGTAATAAACATCCGTTATGGCATGTGATGAGAGAAGACACATTATTGACAAGGAACAAGGAACATTCTTTCAGGACTGCCTTACGGCCCCTCCCCCCACAGTACTAGGAATCTAACATAGTTGTACTTCACTATGCAAAAACATCTGTTATCCAATAAAGTTATTCAAGGGCAGGGAACTAACATTTGTTGAATTCCTATTATGGGACAGGTGTTTTGCCAATCATAAAATTTAATGCTTACTTCAAAAGGCCTATTGGTTATATTATCTTTATTTTACCAACGAGGACACACTCAGAGAGGTTAAATCATGTGGATAGTTTAGCTGGGATTCATATTCAGATCTCCACTATAGAACAAACTCTATTAGAAATGTCCTTGAGATTCTTAAGCATTGATAGAAAAATGCTGTAGAAACAGATTCTGCTCAGTGATAGGCAGGCTGAGGTTAGGGATTTAAGGATGACCACAGACCAAGACATTACTAACTGCTCCAACACTGAGAAGGGTAACCAACAGATGTAGACGGGTCTACAATTTTAGTGGCATCCAACAGAGGATGCCACCATTAGCTGTTGAACACACTGCTTTCTGCCTGGTCCGAAGGCCCCTCTCTACCTGATTTCAAATCTCACATGAGCACATCCCAGCAGGAATAGACAAACTGCTGCATTCTCAGCAACCAGATTTCATTCATTTTTGCCTAGCGAGTTAATCTCTCAAGGTCTCGGAAATAGAAATGAGGCCAGGCTGGAGAGAAGAGACTCTTGGTTTGAAAGTCTTAATACAGTTTGGCAGGTCCTTGTTTGTCCTTTCAGGCATAGCCCAGTTTTTGAACATCAACACAGCTCCAGGCCTAAATGAACCCCAGATGAGACCGGATACTGGCAACAAAGGACAACTGCCTCGTAAACTTCCACCAAAGAGTGCTCAATTTTTGTTAGGAAAAAAAGTTATAAAACCAGTTGATATGAGATTGTTTTCCCACCCACAGTACATTAGACTAGTTCAGGATATAGGATAGAACCATGCACACGGTACAGAATTTAACAGGTGGGGAACAAGGCAAAAAGGCTCCTTCGCCCTCACCTACCCTTTAGCAATCCAGTTCCCTCCCCTCAAGGCAAGCACTGCTATCAATTTTTCTGCAACCTTCCAGAGGTTTTTCTAGGATACATGTATTTTAAAAAATAAACCACAGTAAACATATTCTGCTTCTGAAGTTAGGCACTATTAATTCAAGATGTCTCCTTGCTTTTTTAAAATTCAAAAATAATTTCTGGGTGGCTATGACACGCCAGTTACTGTTGCCAGCCATGGGCAGAGAGGTGACAGGGATGAGATCTTCGTCTTGGGGGACTCTGGATGCGGTGTGGGTGAGAGAGCCCTCGGGCAAGGCCAGCACAGGGCGAAGCGCCGTGAGGACCCAGAAGACCAGACAACTGTCTTGCCCACGGAAACCAAAAAGGCTCTGGAGAAGACAGACTATCAGCTCAGCCTCTTGAAGAATGTGTGCTGGGTGGAAAGTGAGAGAAAGAGAGAGAGAGTTTTCTAGCCCAGCAAACAACCTGTTTTTAAAATGAATGTCGTCAGAGGAATCGCATATTTTGGGATGGGTGAGTGTGGTGCAACAGGAGCATGGGGCTGTGGGGAAAGGGAGCAAATGCTAAGAACACAAGGACTGCCCGTGCCTGGCTACAGGGCCTGGACCTGCACAGCAATGGGAAAGCCGGTGGAGGTCTCCTTTGTATTTTAGGATGCTCACTCTGACAGCTTAGTAGCAGATTCCTTGGAACAATGGTGAAGACTGGCTAGGCTCAGAATCCAGACCACCATTCCCTAAGCAGCTGCTTAGGAGAGATTCCAAGTCACCATCCTCAATCCTCTTACTCTCTGCCCCAAACCTGTCTTCTCACAGCCTCACTTGCCTTAACAGCCTTTCATTACCCAACTGAGAGAAGCCAAACCCATCCTAACGCAACTTTCTAGTCCTCATGCAAATGTCCCAGGTTCTCAGCTTCCAAGATGTTGAGTTAGGCCTGCATGGTCCTATTACTACCTCAAAAAATCTGATTATGTGGATGCTAGAAGTAAGATTAGCCACTTCCCTCGCCTTCTCCTCAGCTTGCCAAAGTGGAGCAGGTATCCTCTGCTTTAACATCCAAACCTGCCAGTTACCCAATTCTTCCTAAAGGAAATAACACAATTCTGGTAGGTTTCAAGCAACTTGTATAAAAGCTAAATATGTACCAGCTATAATTTTGAGTAAGATACATTCACCAGGTGAAGTTGAATAGAATCTGGTGTGAGTCAGCTGTCCATTACTATAAAAAAAATACCTGAGATAGACAAAGGAGACAAGGTTTATTTTGACTCTTGGAGATTTTGCTCCATGTTCGCTTGAACTGTAGCTTTAGGCCTTGGCAGCAGATAACACGAAGGCAGGAGCACATGACAAGGGTGACTGGTCACCTCATGGCTGCCAGGAAGTGGGAAGACAGGGAGGCAGGAAGGAGGAGGAAGGGAAGGTGGTCGTGGAGGAACAGGCAGGGGACCCAATACCCCTTTCAAGGGCAGGACCCTCACAACTTCACCTGCTCCCCTTAAGTCCTATCTCCTAAAGTTTCCAACACCTCCTTGTAGTGCCATGGCTGGGGACCATGGCTTAAAAGCATGGGGCTCTGTGGAAGCCCATATGCTACAAGGTTTAAGCCCAGGTCCGACCCAAGGTAGTACTCGCCCAAGTCCCCAGGCAAGAGACCCAGCAATGCTGAGATCCCAGCATGCACGAAGCCTTCAGCTCTTGCTATCCAAGAAGATTTTGTAATACACATTTTGACCTGGCCCATTTGATCATTTGACTAAACTGTTTAAAGAAGTTCACATCTAGAAATTACCTTAGTGCTTGTTTACTGCTAGAACTCAGGACCATGGGGATTTCTAACATAGTTGTGATGCAGTGGTGGGCTTTGGGGTCATGTACAGAGGGGGTCGTCCAGGTGTGCACTATCAGCGCTTTAACACTGAGTAGATCATCTAACCTTGTGCTTTCTCAGGCATCAAATTAGAGTCACCCAACTTATCTCACAGGACACTTCTACAAATCAAATACAGCCACACTTTTAAATGCATGCTTTCACAGCTGGAGCACACCAGGTGCTCCGAAAGCCACCTGTTCCTCCCTGAGGTCACAGCCTTTAAGGCGGGAAGCAGAGTAGCGTGGTGGCGGAACTGTTCCTGGAACTGCTGGCTTTGTCCTCCCTGCTCCCGCTACCCTCTGACTGCCCGTGGCTGAGGCATGGGAGCCTCCCCAGACGTCACTATCTTCAGCTGCAGAGTGGGCACAGTAAGGACACCTTACTTCCCTAATAGTCGCACTGAGCCCAGTCAAGGCCAATCTCAATTCTGGGCCCAAGGGTCTGGTCCTCTATTCCAAACTTGAGGTTTCTGCAGTACACTACTTTCCTACTTTATTTATGCTTGTAGATCTGGACCAGTCTTTTTTTAAACCAGACTCTCACCTCATCACCCTGTGTCCCTTTCCCACCTGCCTGACACCCCAACTCTCACAGGAAACATTCCCAATGCCCATCTCTCCTCACACCCGGGCTCCAAGCCTGGGGCTCTGACACCTGCCTTTCTCAGGAGCCCACCGCTGAGACTTCGCAGCGTGGTCTCCTGTGGCACCCAAGGAGTTCCACGACGTCCTGTCAGGGCCCCCGGGCTGTCTGTGCTCTGCCTTCTGGGCTATATTTCCTCTTGGCACCCATGCCTGTGTCCCAGTTCTTGTCCTGCCTTTCTGAGAAACACTGGCCTTTGCGGTCTGATCTGTTATTACCGTAATGCCCCGAGATATGTTTCCTTTCTCAATTCTTATCACCATTTCCTTTACATGGAAGAAAAAAGGAATACAACAGAGCAGAACAATTTCGTAGCTTATTTGGAATTATACCGCATGTCTTTGCTCTCCAAAAGTCAGAACTTGATGAATGATGATGCAACGATTTTCTTACTCCCATTAGCCAAGTATACAGATTTACGAATGATTCCCTGAGGATCACTGTAAAAGGGAATTCACTGCTGCTCAGGGCCTACGTGAGGGCCCCGTCCACGATCACCCCACAGCCCCGTCCTGGCTGAGGGGCTGGCCAGAGCTGCGCAGTGTACTTCGCGGGCCCACAGCCCACGCCCGCCCCTCCCAGGCTGCCCCCAGCGAGGCCCTCCTGCTCTGCACACTCTTCTCTTTGGCAGAGGTGTGGGTGGGATGGTGAATCCTTTCTGCTGATGGACAATGAAGGGCGACAGCAGAAGGCTGCTCTCCTGGCATATTTCGCTGGCCCCATCTTTCTAGCGGGAAACAGACCGGAGCCCCGTGAGTTAGGACAGGTGATTCCCTTTCCCATTTGCCATTTAGTGTCCTTATTCACATTAGCAAAGTGTCTCCAAGGGTCCACTAGCCAGACAGCTCAGCAGACTAAAAGTGCCTGTTCAGGCAGAGCATAGTGGCTGGCTTGATCACCCGTGAGCAGTGTCGCCCCCGCCCCCGCCCCCGCTCCCACCCCCGCGGCGCGCTGAGGCAGCGATTGAGACTGGGCGCGGTGGTGCGCACCTGTGATCCCAGCACTTGGGAGGCTGAAAACTGGAGGATCACTACGAGTCTGACTGACCTGTGCAGTGAGACCCTGCAGGCCCTGTACTATCAATCAATCAATCAATCAATCAATCAATCAATCAATCAATCGTCTCCAGCCTGGGCTGTCCCTGACCGAGTTTCTTCACCAGAAACTCATCTTACACTCCGGGTTTGCTCTTTACCGGCTGTTCCTGCTCTCACCCATGTATTTTCCAATAATGATTTAAGGTCCTCGATCCAGGGGTACAACTACAGGGAGCCAGTGGTCTGTGTTTTCACACCCCCAGTGGGCCGCCTGCTCCCCGATCCCCAGGAGGCCTGCCTCGTGCACCACACACTCCCTCAGATGGCAGCAGGAGACCCCGGGTCCCTCCCGTACTTTTAGCCCCAAAAGACAGTGTTATGGTGAAAGAATGAAGAAATCTGGAGGTGGAGCAGGAGCGAAGGAATCACAACGTGTTTTTAAAGCCTTCTCTATTTAGAAGTACCAATCAATTACTCCGGGAGGCTCGCTGCTTTCACATCTAATTTCAGCTATGATCTGTGAACCCACTTCTGGCTCCGGCCTCCTCAAGGGAGCGCCTATGTCTCCCAACAGCGGGCAAGAAGGGAGGGCAGTGAAGATACAGCGTGCCTCATGAAGCTCCCTCAGAGGATGTGACTGTGACGCATGTCTAAAATGTACCAATTGAGTTAAAAATTAAAATTTTAATTTTAATTGATGATTAGGTGATCTTGATTGTGCTCATCCCTCTATCTCATGCTTCCGTGCCCCTGGCAAGAACGAGCTCTCGAAGGAAAGATGAAGAGGTGGTAAAGCAAGCAAGGGAAGCCCAGCCCAAACCTGGGGACACCTAGCTCAGAGCAGTGGCTAACACAGGCCCTCCAGTCCCCGTCCTCACCCATGGCAGGGTCTTCAGTCATAATTTAAAGAATTCAAATGCAGTCACTAAGGCTTTAGAGGACAACGTCTAAGATAAAGGGAAATAGTTTTTTTTTTGAAAACAGTTCCTAGGAAAGTAGTCTAGAAGACAGAAACAGTGAAACATACGATTGTGTACATATGTGTACAGATAGCTATTCATACACATATTTTAAATAGCTCCAACAGCACTGAAATCTAAACAGTGATCATACTAGAATCTTTAAAAAGATCCTGAATTTTTCATTGCATATTCCAAGACGATAAAACACAGAAGTGTCTGCTTCACTCCCTTCTTTTATCTGCTTACTGCAGTTCCAGAAGGTTTTAAGAAGGCTGTATGTATGTGAGATATAGATTATAAAACTAAGAAATAGTTATTAGGAAAATGTACAGAATGAGCACTGTTGGGTCAAAGAAAAATTAGAGATTACCGTACTTGATAAGCTGTGGAATATGAAAGAAAGAAGTACTCTGGGTTAACACCTCAGATCAAGTTATATGAAATAATGTGCTTTATGAAGTGAGTGGAGATAAATAAAATACAGCTTGCAGGCCAAAAATAGCCTTGCTTTTCCTAGCTCTGGATTCCATCTGTCAAAACAAGGTGGATGGAGCTTGGCAGATACCAGTGATGCATACACGGCGGGACACAGCCAATCGTTTCTGCTGGACGAGCTTTTGTTGTTCATAATAAGAATCACCCCATAGTTTACAGTGCAAGTGTTGACCCAAAGGAGGCTCTGACCATTATCATGATAGGAGTTTTCCTTCCACTCTGGAGAATGAAGCCAGAAACTTTCGGGTCCTCTTCACATTACGACCCTGGCTCATCTTTCCCTGCGAGCACAGAAATATCTCCCTTCTGTGAAATAGCCCCCCATTCTAGGGAATCTGCAGGGGCCCAGGGGACACTGGCTCGCCACCATCCTAAGCTGGGCACTGATTATCTTCATGTGTCATAACAACACAGACTATT
The DNA here is from genome assembly GCA_002564285.1 of Tympanoctomys barrerae. Taxonomy (NCBI): domain Eukaryota; kingdom Metazoa; phylum Chordata; class Mammalia; order Rodentia; family Octodontidae; genus Tympanoctomys; species Tympanoctomys barrerae. The sequence continues at coordinate 3,531 of NDGN011333661.1, read as the reverse complement.
AAAACCATACCCATTTTCTATTCCTACCTCTCTCCAAACTCTCACTGGCCATTATAGTTTTTTCCTTTGTGATGGTTGGGCAGCGTTTGTGCGTCACTCTTTCTGGTCTACATCAGAACACCTTGAAGGTGGGGACTTATCTTATCCCAGCATCAGAGCCTCTTGTTGCCTTGCCCACGACTCAGGCAGGAACCGCTGACTCTAAGAACTCAGGGCAGAGCTGGCCCTGCAGCAGGGTCTTTTCCTGGTTAGCAGTAGCTAATGCCTGAGCCCAGTCACATGCCCCTTCTCATCTGAGGACCAATAATATGCTACCAGCGTGGAGTTTACTTCTAAATCTTTCACTTCCCAGTTTGGCAGAGCCCCAAAGCCTCATCCAGTCGCGGGGTGGCTTCTGGAGTTTGTGATTATTGTGGGTGTGGATGCTGCACTGCCCTGGGACAGGTAACTTACATTATAATATATAGAAGAGAGAGAGGCTAGCAGGCTGCTGGAGCCGTTGCCACTCCCTTTCGCTTTTGCTCTTTGCCACCACCATAAAAGGCTGCTCTCTGCCATGTGCCGCTCTGCCTTGGAGCCAGCTGAGTATGGACTGAAACCTCCAGTAACTGCGAGCCAAATAAACCCTTCCTTCCCTTGTTTTGGGCACTGAGTATCTGGCTCAGCAAGGAAAGAACAGTAACCGAGACAGCACTGTTATGCAAAACCTTACCCCAGAAAAAACTATAGGTCATTGGATCAGGATAAAATAAGGATGGAGTTGGAGGGTAGAAAAGTGCTACTGTTTATGAGCACTGGAATAAGAAGAAAATCAAATATAAGTACATTTTGGCTATTTGTAGTAGTCTGCAGTAAGAGGAAAAATGGATTCTCATTTGATCAAAGTTTAATCTCATGACTCACATATGTTAACAAAAGTATGCCCCTTGGGAAGCACCTCCGGTGCGACCCATCACGTTTACCAAGCATACAGAGCTACACGAGAGGAAACGGCTGCTTGCAGGAGTGCACAGCACCACACTCTGCTCCCCAGGATAAGGAGTATCACGTGCGAAGAGGTCCCAGGGGAGGGAGACATGAAGGAGGGAAGGAAGATGGGATCCAGGGGTAACGGGGGCGGGGTTGGGAGAAGTCATGCTTCATTTGGCTCTGAAAGGAGAAACGGAGGCTCTCCAAGCTGAGGAGGGGAGGAAGATAAGCACACACTCCCTCCCTAAGTCAGCACCTGCACAAGTGGGTCTCACGGCGGGACCCCAGCTCCACAGCCCACAGTACCTTCCATGTGGGATTCAGAGCAATGCCTACACAAGACATCCAGCACGATTCAACAGTCATAGAAGTGACTTTAAAATCATGCCACAATTTTTTTTAAATCCAAGTAAGGCTTTTTTGTATTGCCCAATGACAGGAAAAATAGAAATCCTTAGACATGGTGGGAAGATGTCAAACAGACAGAACTGACCCCAGCAATGACGGAATTCCTGTGTACATTCAGAGATACATGACAACTCAGGCAAAAATCAGCTTTCCACTTTAATATGCTCAGTATCTGCTTTATTATGAGGCAGTTGCAGAGCGTATGGCCTTTACAACGCACCCAGCCTGTAAGTCAATGCCATCTAATGGTTTAAGAAGACAGTTGAGACAACCAGGCTGCCCACAGACGCTAAGCTATTTAAACTGAATCATGATTACAGTAACAAAATTTTCTTCAACAAGGTGTGGAAAATTTTTAAAATTTTGCAAATGAGATGTTTGCAAATGGACTCTGCTTCATCCAGTGAACCATTTTAATGACTATTCCATTGAACCACTGTGGTTGCTGGTGGAATTCTTTCCAATTTATATGGTGCTTTTCCCTACCCTTGGGACCTTAAAAAGGCAGGAAAAGGGTGTAAGTGTTTCTCTTTGAGGTTTAAATACTCATACTACCTTGGATGAATGATTAAAATTTTTTGTTTTGCACTGAAGTTTAGAAAATTTTATAATTTCAGAGCAGTAGGCAAACAGTCAATTTCAACCCAGGGCCCATCCCAAGCTCATTGGTATCAGACGGACTTGACTTTAAATCAGGAGACCTTTAAATTTGTGAACTCAGTTCCTCTAAGGACTAGCTGTGTAAGTGACTTGACCTTATATAGGTCATTTTCCTCACCTGCTCAACTCCAAACATATAATATACCTGTCTAGATTATTTTGAAAAAGGATAGAAAAAACATATTTAAGATGAAAGGGCTATACCCCACAGAATAGACATGTAAAACCCTTCCCTGCTAATATTAACTATCAAGTTAAGCACAGAGCTCGTAAGCAAGGTTTCCTGGTTGTCCATCCATCAGATTGTCCATGTGCTTGGTATTATTTTTGAGAAATTAAAGGAAATATATGTGGAACACTGTTGTCATATGACCACCACACACCCACTTTCCATATTTGGGTTGTTGTGCTTTACCAATGAGCTGTCTCCAGCCCTAGCTTATTTTCCCAACTGTGAAAACAAAACAAAAATCAATGGATTTCCAAATCCCAGACCTGGTTATAAAGCTTGCATTTGGCTCTGGGCTCACACTGCAAGGGATGTTAAGTAAGGAACCAGAAAAGACAAGACCCTCCTGCGGAGCTCCCTGAGCTGTCTGTGGAGGCTTGGGGAAGCTCGGGGAGCCCGGGACTGTGAGCTGACAGAGTACAAGAGCAGCAGGAGATAGAAGGCCTTGGCTTGGGCCAGGAGCAGCTGCCGCAGCTGCTACCCAGGCTTGCCAATCCCTGGCATGCTGGAATGCAGGCTTGGTGCTGCCAGGGCCCCCCTGCCTCAGGAGAGATTGGACACTCAGATTTACATGAGCGGTCCTTGCTTGTAAATGCTGGTGACTAATTAAAAACACTTTTTAAAAATGGTGCAGGCCAAACACAACACCTTGTTGGCAAGGCTGAGCTTCAGTTTGGAGCCATGGGAATGAAGAATGGGGGAGACAGGAGCACCCTGGTCAGGCCCCAGGGCTTAGGCTGCCTCCATTCCTTCTGTACTTGCCTTATTTTTATCCCACAGAGACTTCAAGCCTGGAAACTGGCACTCAGATAGCCTCAGTTCTACTCAGAGCATAAGAAGGGACTGTGGGCACCTGGAATGTGGGCATCTGACCGGCGTCACCTTCTGTCCTTGGGATTCACTGTTCCCTGCCTCTGGTGTTTCACAGAGTGGAAGGAAAACATTCAGAGAAACCTCAGTCCTCTGGAAAACCATTCCGATTCACTAAACTGCACGGTGCTCACCGCCCCCAGGCATTTATCTACGCACTCCGAGTGCTGGCAGAGTCCCTGGGTGAGAGACCGAAGCTGCCCTGGCCTCCCTCCCGCGGCAGCACATGCTGCACCGAAACAGTGCAGAGAAGGAAGAGGCAATGTATTCGCCTGCATCCCCACAATGGTGGACATGACCGAACACTGCATGTGTCACATCGGGATTGAGACAGCTACGGCATTCACGCCTCCTTCACTGTGCCCTAGAAAGGAAAGCCGGGCATAACAAAAAAA
>NDGN011333657.1:0-10277 GCA_002564285.1 Tympanoctomys barrerae | reverse complement strand
AAAAAAAAATGACATATGCACATATCACATGGGGAATCGGATGTCTGATTATTCTGAAGCAGAATATGAGCTTTCCACCTTCTAAGCCATGCACAAGAGCTACACAGAAGTCACGAGGCGGGCTAACCGCTCGTTATGTCTCTTACCCCACTACCACGTCAGAAGCCCTCTCGTGTACAAGTGCGTGTGTTTTATCCTCATCTCCTTGATCACGAACTCAGTCGACCTTTACATATTTGTTCACTAATTCTACCCAGAAGGCCTGCTTCTAGCAAGGACAAGGGTATTAGCCTTTCTTCATCACTCAACACCTGGACAGCCTTGGAATTGAGGAGGACGGACCCACAGCGACCCAGTAAAGGCTTTCCTGGGAAGAGGTGTCCAGAAAGATAGAAATCTCAGTCTTCCACGCCGACAGAGTGGCCCTCTCTTGGGGCCCACCTGCTGCTCTCTTGCAGTGTATCAATACACCATCGACACTTCTGTAGTTTTGGAATACTGACAAATTGTTTTTGCTGCCTGTGGCCCTGGCCTTCTGCATGCGGTGTCCCGCATAACACATATTACATACATCTATATCTTTCTGTTCATTGTGCGAACCTTTTGATCTTTTTACAAAGCAAGAAATTTTAAAAAAAGGAAATGGGAAGAGAGAGAGAGTTTACATGTTTTCTTTCTATTTTGTTTTGAAATAATTTTAGATATAAGAAAGGGCAAAAATAGCACACAGAATTTCACGTACCCTTCTTTCTGTGGCTTTTCTGGCATGTCAGTGGAACATAACCATACCCTAAGTGATTAAAGCCATTGCATTAATGTTTATATACTACTGCCTAATCTCTAAACTGTGTTCAAAATCTAGTGGTGCCTTTAACAGGCTTTCTTGTGAGCAACACCCGGGCAAGGATCCTGTGCTACTCTTCATTGTCTTTGCTCCTTACTCTTTGGTCTGGGACAGTTTTCATTGTTTGTCTTCATGGCTTCGATAATTTGAAGAACACTGACTATTTATTTCATAGAATTTCCCTAGTGTAGGTGTGTATACATATTTTATCAAGAACATATTGAAATTTTTGAAAGAAATGTCACAGCAGTGATGTTTTTGGATTTCTTGGTACACTGTAACAAGTATATGATACCTGTCATTCTTATTCCTGGTGATGTGAGTTCTGGTCACTCAGTGAAGCGTGCAAAAGCCAGGTGTCCTCACTTTTGCTATTTATGTGAGTGCCATTGGGGAGACATGCTTCCTTTTGAAAATCTGAACTCTTTTAGAAACAGATTTTAAAAGACCTCAAATTGGAATAGGATGCCTCTTATTCCTTTCCAGTGGCCAGCAGGGCTCAAAATCCTTTGCCATCATGAGCCCTCAAGTTCTAAACCTAGTCACACGTTGGAAGTCAAGACTGCAGAGATGATGTCAGCCGGGCTGTTTGTTTGTTTGATTGATTGATTGATTGATTTTTGGTTGCTGTTTTATTTTATTTTTTGGTACTTTAGGGAAGGGTTTACAGAGTGTTCAGGGTCTCACTACTAGGTCGGACTTATAGTGATCCACCTGTTTATAGCCTCCCAAGAACTGGGATTACAGGCATACGCCACCATGCCCAGTCTCAATCACAGTCTCAGGGTGCCCCAGGCGCAGGGCCAGCAAGCCAGGCCTGGGAATCCAACTCCCAGCCCCTGGGCTGTTGTTGTAATAACCATGTTTTTAAAAAATTTCTTCTGGACTTTACTTCCATTAATATGACACAGTAACTTGAAGGCAGTGCCTGCTCCACTTAAAGGCAGTCACTTTTACTTGGCAGAAAGATAAAAAGGATCTTAATCAGCAGGAGCCGAGGATGCTCGCCCTCAGCATCTGGGCAAGCAGCACCAACTACAATAGTCAACAGCTGTTCCGAACCCTTAGCAAGAGGCTCAGGCAGGCCTTCTCACCCAGGCTGGCTCCCAGTGCAATACCCCTCCCAACAAGGGCAGCACAATTTGCACAAAGCCAAGTACAGTTTCCCAGTCCACCTGCGCAGGCAGGTCTACGTGCCTCCCTTAGCTTTGTTCTTACCCCTCCTTTGCCCACGATGGGTTGTTCTACCCCAGCCCAGGTTAAATGGCCCAGGTCAGATCAACATTTCTGCTCTGTGAAACTTCCCTTAATGTCTCTCACCAGGGGTTCCTGGGGCTGTTTGTGTCCTGGCAGCATTCTTTATAGACCATGGATAGCAAATACCACTGTGAATACTGTTCGGTGAGGCCCAGAGGTCCTTTTCCTCTGCCCAAATCTCAGGGCCTTTATATCAGAGACATCTGTATTGATTCAGAAGCACAACATATATAGCTTTGAACATGTCAAGTGCTAATGGAATGTTCATAGTGCGGATCAGCTACCAATCCTAAAAACATTGATACAGCACATGCGGAGTCTCTCTATTGCTGTATTCATCAACCTTATCCTGAGGGCTATAGAAAGATTTAACCTGATATTTAAGCAAATACAATGAAAGATAAAAATAATATGAATCAAAATTAACTTAAGAAGGAAGGATGAGAGGAAGGAGCCAGGAACGCCTAGGAAAAATCCATGTTATGTTGTCTTTTTTTTTTTTACTAGAGGTGGGGTCTAAATTGAAGTCTGATAAAAATGAGAAAAATAGCTTTGCTGATGTTATAAAATGCATGGCACCATACTACAGAACCACAGAATGTGCTCTGTGATAACTTCTCTATCGAGAAGTAAATACACAGCAGATATTAATTTCCAGAACCACACACACAGCAGTAGTCTTGGGTCAGGGAAAAGAATCCAAAAACTGTTAGTGGAAGTAATGTATACATCTAGTTTCTGTTTACATTAGCGACGTGGGAACAAAGCTGCAGAGGAAGCAGAGCAATAGGTGTGCTCTACAAGATAAACAGAATAAAAAATAAATATAAATTATCTTTTTTTTTTTTTTGCATTTTAGGGAAGGGTCTATAGGGTATTCAGGGTCTCACTACTAGATTAGGTTCACATTGATCCACCTGTTTACAGCCTCCCAAGAGCTGGGATTATGGGCATGCACCACCATGCCCAGTATCAATTGCCATCTCAGCGTGCCCTGGGGGAGGCGCTGGCACAGCAGGCTTGGGGATCGAACCCCCGGCTCTTGCACCTGCTTGCAAGTGCTTTAATCTGCTGAGCCATTTTCCAGCCCTTAAATACAAATTATCTATTGGATTTTCCCATGCATAAGACACACACAGACATACAGTTGTATCTATGTACATTTATACATGCATACACACACACACGAACAATTATGTTCATTCAAGTGCTTTTTTGAGGTACAACAGGGAAATTGAGATATGGATAAACAGCAAAATCTGTCTATGGGTACAAACTTTAATTTTGTGTTAAAATCCATAGTCATCACTAAGTAAAGTGACCCCTCTACAAACACATCCTTCATCTGCACCTTGTACCTACTCATAGGCCTTATTAAATTAGTAGGTTAACCTGAAAAATTATTTGATCATTTTTCTGGAATACCCTTGTGAAAGGATACATGAGCTTTGTTCCGCAAAACAATATACTTTTATCTCTATTATTTTATTATAAATTTTAAAGTAAGGTAACGTCTGCTACTTGCCACCATCTCTCTATTTTGGCAAAGAAGTATCTCAGGCCTGCAGATCCAGGAGAAATTCTAAAATAAGAAGACAAAATGCTGAATCTGACTTGCTCATAAAGACCCTCAATCAAACACAACCCGTTCTTCTTTTCTAGCACATTAAGTTTCCTTACCAAACCAGTGATTTTGACTGCAATGGGAGTTGAAATAGGAATAACTGGCAATTAAATATTTCAAATTCTGTGCCTACCAAATCAAGAAGAAAGCAGAACAATAGAGTTGTTCAATTTTATGAATGTTCACCACTCTGGAGAAACACAAGAAAAGGACATATTGCAGTTTCTACTGGAAATGTCCCATTTTAAAAACTTTCATGGCAAAACAACAAGACCATCGGTTTTAATCTGAAAAATATTTTGAAAATGCTGTATATTGGCTTTTTTTATATCATCATTTAAAAAATTCAGTGTCCACATAATGGTAACTTGAAATAGTGTAGTACAGATTACTCTTTGTAGGAAGACTTGTGTTTCTCCCATTGTAGGGTGAGTGAATTTCCACTTGTATTTTTAAAATGTAGTTTCATGGTTTCACTGTTGCAGTAGAACTAACTGAGGGTAATATTGTAAAAATACATATAAAACACACTTCTTGGGCTAATCAGCCACAAGAATAACTTTTGATGCTTTTTTCCAAATACCATGTTGTTGAAAATAAGATTACAGTATCTTTGATCTCCTGTAAATTAATTCTGTTAATACTGTAAATCAGTTGTGCTCTTACATAATGAGAACTTATAGGGGTCAGGAAATGTTAAGCTCTTTAATTTTTAGGGATAAAAATAATTCCAGTAAGTAGAATAATAAACTAATTTTTGTTTATCTCTCCTTTTGATTTATTTCTCTGAATTATACCATATCTGAACACTTTCACTGGAGTAAATAAAAATGTTGATGCATAAGATTCCTGTTACCTACTTATAAGCCATACAAAATTGGCTCTAAAAGATGAACCAGTGAATGGCAACATGATTCCACAGTTAAGGGATGGGTTTGGACTCATTTAATTATGTGATCAACAAATCCTATTTCTTGCCCTGTTCTAGGTTCTGGGGTCATGACAACGAATGGTACACCCATGCATTTATGAGCAAAACAAGTGATCATATAAACCAGTAATTACCTATTGTAATATATACCTGGGCAAGATGAGGGAAAGTCAGACAGAGAAGGGCCAGGGTTTCTACTGAACCAACGTGGCCATTCCTGAGCTCGGGTCTCATGTCTTTTACGATTCTGTCACCTCTTACAGTTGTGATAGATTAAATAATACAATCCAGGTAAAATGGTTAGGCAGTTTTATTCACTTGAATGAACTCAAAAACTATCAAGGGACTCCAGGATTAGGTTTGGCAGCAACCCCAAAGAACATGCTCTTTTGCACACACTCTGAAGCAAGGTGGTGTGGGCTTGGGTCACAGTCCACAGGGCTTTATTGCCCTGCCACATGAGCCCTTCCAGCTGCAGCCCAGGACGGCAGTTCCAGTTCCACACAGCCCACTTGCACTCCAGACAGCATGAACAAACACGTGGCCAGAAGACTCTCTCCCTTTTTTCAGAAAGCTTCCAGAAAATGACATACGGCACTACCATTTGTATTTCATTGACTGGAGAGAATTTATTTATTTATTTTTTGTATTTAGTAGAGGGTCTAAGGGTCTACAGGGTCTCACTACACAGATCTGACTTGTAGTGATCCTCTTGTTTTCAGCTTCCCAAGCACTGGTATTACAGACACGCGCCACCATGCCCAGTCTCAATTGATGTCTCAGCACGTCCCAGGGGCAGGGCTGGCCTGGCACACCGAGAATCGAACCCTGGTCCCTGTATCTGCCTACGCAGGAGTTTTAATTTGCTTAGTTATCTGGCCAGCATGATTAGAGAGATTTGGACGAAAGGGAGCTTGGATGAGGTGCTTTCTGAATTTTTTGCTTTTCCTTTTTAGCCATTTAGTATTTTCTTTTGAATTGTTTCTTTTTATTTTTACTAGTGCAAGGGTGCATACACAAAACTCACACCCCTCGTGTGGAGCTGGGACACGTATGGAACATGTGTTAATTCCTTTTTCATCCCCTATCTCTCCCCTTATCCCCTTGCTCCCTCTCTTGATCCCCTTCCCATTTAAGAAAGATCTATTTCCCTAATTCTTATTATCTAGATTTCATTTTGTACTTGTGCATCTATTTATTTCATATGATGGTCTCAAAGTGTATCCACTTTCCAACAAATGACTCAAGTTTATCTTTATTTTATCCTCAGCGAGAAATGGAAGGAAGTCTGGTGTTATAGGAAAAACAAGGGAGTATATCGGTGGCAGTCTCAACCTCTCATCATTAGGTCAGGACAGTTGAGGCTCATTCTACTTGCAAAGCCTAGGCATAATGTCTCTCTTTTTCTTTAATTTTTAAACTTTATTTATTTATTTGGTACGGAGTCTCACTAAATAGCTCAGATCCTCGTGATCCTCTTGTCTCAGCCTCCTCAGTGCTGGGATTACAGGCATGGGCCCCTGTGCCCAGTTTCAGGGGCCAGCCAGGTGCACCTAGGGTTCTGCTGGCACTGCACACAATACCTAGAATTGAACCTGGGTCCTTACGCTTTCCAGGCAGGCACTTAGACTGCCAAGCTATCTCCCCAGCCCATGATGTGTCTTTTCCTTGAGTGGTTTTGAAAGTCTTCTAACATCTTTGTCTGGAGTGGAGAAAAGCTACAGTAATGAGGAATCCAGATGCCCCGAGTTAAATGAAACATCCTTATTTAGACTGCACATTACCTACTAAAGTCAATGTTTTGATGCCAAGAGCAGTAACCATTATTCTGTCCCATACATACAAGTTCATTGCTGAGGTTTCTTTCTGCTTAGGCTTTCTACATGCAAACAAATTCCAAAACCACTGAACATTTACTTGAGTGATGTTTTAATGGAGAAAATGTATGAGCATATTTTATGACAAAAATGCTAAGCTAAAATGAATCTGGCTTTGTTAGTGTACATTTTACTGCACATTACATTAGGAATATGTTAATACACACATCAAAAGTTTTAGAAATTGAAAATTCTATGAAGTATAGGCTTTTCAGTTAGCACTTGACTTCATTCTTTCGCACTGGGCTTATACAAGAAATTCATGATTATTTAGAGTAGTTCTATCATTTCAGTGTTGGAAACTGGAGTAATGAGTGGTTCAAAAAGTTACTCAATGGAAAGTAACCAACAGCAGCAAGTAGATGAGTCTTCAGAGTTCTAGATGAAGTGCTTTGTTAAAAGAAAATATTTAAAGCACCTGTTTAGGCAGACCACTGTGTGGGTCCCTCCCCGGGGGAGGCTGAGTTGGTGATTGAGACTGGGCGTGGTGGCACGGGCCCATAATCCTAGGACTTGGGAAGCTGAAAACAGAAAGATCACTACGAGTCCCATCTGTGCAGCGAGACCTTGTGCTAAATACACACACGAAAAAGTATGAAGCAGGAAAAACAAAGGCAGCAGTGGATGTGATGACCCTGACTCTTATCACCATATTTAAAATAAACACTCAAAAGCACAGAGAATGTATGAGATGCCATTAGCACATTAGCATAAATATGGCTCAATTTTGTGTTGACTATTTGTTCAGGTCTTTAAATATGTTAGACTGTTGGAATTAAGCATGTAATTATATGCATTATGGTTATAAGTGTAAATAGGACTTAGGTAGCTGCGGAAAAATACGATGTCCAATGGAGATATTTTTGCCTCAATGGAAAAGGGAAAATTAATTTGAAGGCTCTGGGCTCTTGCCACGCCAAGTCTCTGTGAGACTTTCAAAGTATAAGTTAATGTGTCCAGAGTAAAGGTCAGTGTGTATTCGTAGTGCATTGCCAGTCAGCTAGTCAGTTGGTAAATATCATTTATTAAAAATTGACTGTCTTCAGTGTGAAGCTCCACGGATGGTAACAAACAAATGGCAGCTGTTTCTCTCATCAGAACTATTCATTATCTTAAAGTTGACTAAGAACATTCTCACATGACACATTTGCAGCAAAATAAAACACCAAACTATGCAATCAGTAAATGCTATGAAAAGGCATTTCCAGGTTCTGGAAGGGCATATGGTGCCACGTTGTGACGTAGGAGGCAGGAAATGGAAAGGGCTGTTGCGGGGGCGAGTTACCTAGAGGTCTGGGAGGATCAGAAGTCCAAGGTCAGTGTTTATCTTGCAGAGGCAGATACAATACAGTAAGGTTTTAGGAGGCAGTGACAGGGCTTGGGCTGATTTCAGTAATTCCTAGCTTACCTGCAATCTTATTTACTTTTTCATTTGTCCTGGGGATCAAACCCAGGACCTTTACTTTGTGCTACATCTTCATCAACTCAGCCTATTTTGTTTGTTTGTTTTGCATTTTTGTTTAGTTTGGAGATAGATAGTGTCTCACTAAGTTGCCCAGACTGGCTTCAACTTACCTGCCGCCCTTAGCCTCTCAGGGTGTCGGGTTACTGGGTGTCACAATGTCCAGTTTCTGAAATCTTCATTAATTAAATATAGGTAATGGAAAGGGAAAGAGATGGAAACGGCTAAGCAAGACACAAGAAAGAAGAAATGAGAGATAGTGATTCACTGTATTTTGTTCCTAAAATCAAAATGCCCACTTGGTCTTGACAATGTCTATGATGCTGCTGAATAGTTATAACAAGGTATAATTGCTAAAAACAAAACCTTTCTCAATAATAATAATAATGATAATAATAAAATTATGGCAATAATGATCTGATGTACCAGAGTGTCCTTGTACTTGTCAAGATTAAAGTGACTTCATTCTGATTGTAAAATCTGTGTGCATCATCTGGTGCTCATTTCGCTAATGACTTTCACCAAATACCTATCCTTAATGAAGTCCCTCGCAGACCTAACTCTGCCATCCTTTAGAGACTGCAGCCCCGTGCTACACTGCCGTGCTTGGACCCATTGTGGCGTTGATTTTTTGCATAATATTTGCAGTTATGATTATGTTATAGCAGCTGGGAAGACTAATTTATTACTTGGCTTCACTGCTGAAGGTCATGGAAGTGTGAAGTCTTGTTAAAGTATCTGAACACATCCTGTATGTTCTGCTAGAAAAAGAATTTCTTCTGGCAACTCTGCAGGCTTCTGTGGAATTTTCACTTTTCTAACCAGTATGTAGAGTTGAAGCCAGTGGATATTTATTGCTGGAAGCTCCCAAGAAAGTTTCTGATTTTTCAAATGCCCTCTCTCCTCATATCCAGATTTTCTTAATTTGGTAGAAACAATGTAAGAAATAATATTCATATGGATTAAGTTACCAGGCCTGTGAGATAGCTCAGCAGCATAAGTACCTACCTACCAAGCACAAGGTCCTCAGTTCAATCCCCAGTACTGGAAAAAAAAATCAACCTATCTACACGTTCACCTTCAAATATTACTTGAAGACTTAGCTCTAATTATTACTGGAATTATAAACTAGGACAGTTCACTGAGCTATTTTAGGTAAATAGAAGAATATGTTCAATTCTACCTTTTAAAAGGTCTATTAATATGGCAGGTCTAAACCACAGAGTAATTTTAAGACTAGCAGAACATATGTATCGTTCCTATGTATAATAAATGGAGTGGGAAGTACAGGTTGGAATGTCACAGAATTTAAGGCAAATGGCCTGATATAACCCATTAAGTATCTAGATGCAAGAGAAATCAGTCAGGATCTGCTTCAGTCATAGAAACATGCAGCAGCTTGGGGAATCTTTCATAGACACTAAAGACAATTTGATTGTAGCTCAACCACAGGACTATTTTTTAGTACTGAAAAACAAAGTGGAAATCTATAACATCCACATCCTAAGGTGATGTGCCTATCAGCATCTCAATATTTGTAACTAAAATACAGCCTCGCTAGGTTAAATGTTAACAAAAATAATATCCAGTCAGGAGAAGCTGAGCTGCGATTTCTAGGGCTATCGACAGTCGTGAAGAATGACAAACCTCACAGGCAGGCCAAGGTGGCATGAGACACAGTGTCCAACTGGCACAGTTTGAACACATTTAATGGACAGAGACTTGTTAGGCAGAGCTCAGGTTTGTTTGCTTTTTTTTCTCTCAGTAACATATATGAATAGCGATGATAGTGACATAATTCTGGATACTTTACCTGAGCAATTTCAAATGATAAGAAGTTCTGATCAATTGAAAACCTGGAGTAGAGTGCTGGGAAGATCCTGCAGGGGGCTGAAGAAGTCCCCCTGGGGAAAAATAGGATTCAGATGGGAATTCTATGAAACAAGAGACTTTATGGAAGAAGAGACGCAGTTTAGGATGGACCTAACGTGCCCAGGTGATGTTGGTGCCAGAAGTGGATTGGATGGTAGGAACACAGGATTATAAGGAAAATAAAAGTGTCTACTTTTGATATTTTAAATCAAAGAATAAATGGACAGAAGAGAATGAAGATAAAAACAATTCTCCACCAACTTTTAGGCGTTGAGAAACAAAATTCTAGAGAAAATGAGGATTAAGGAGTAAGAGATAATGTAACAAGAATGAAGTGATGGAAAGAGGAAGAGAAGAGAAGAGAAGAGAAGAGAGAGAGAGAGAGAGAGAGAGAGAGAGAGAGAGAGAGA
>NDGN011333654.1:0-14541 GCA_002564285.1 Tympanoctomys barrerae | reverse complement strand
GATGTGGTGGCACACACCTGTAATCCCAGTTCTGGGGAGGCTGAAAACAGGAGGATCACTATGTACATTAAAAAAAAAAGGGACTCAGAAATGTTCACTTCTGTTCATAGCCCCGTTATTTCCAGGAACCCAAAGTTGGAAACAGTCCAAATGGTCATTGACAAAAGAATGAATAAATACACTGTGTGACCTTGCACAGTAGTTTAGGCCTGTGTTCCCATCTACTTAAGAGGCTGAGGCAAGCTGCACCAGCCCCGCCCCTGCACCCTGGGCCATGCAGAACCAGCAACCAAGTCTGGGCCTGGTGGCACATGCCTGCAATCCCAGCATTGGGGAGGCTGAAAACGAGAATCACTATGAGTCTGAGCTGTGTAGTGAGACCCTGTACTAAATACATAAATGAAAATAAAAAAGGATCACTTGAACTCAGGAATTTAAACACAGCTTGAGTAGCACAATAAGACTGTCTCAACAACAGCACCAAAACAAAGTGTCATATGGACTTACAATGGAATATTGTTTAACCTTAGGAACAAATGAAATTCTGTCCAGTCCAGTTAGCTCATGCTTGTAGTCAGCTAAGCAGAATGCTAGGGCAAAAAGACATTAGCCCAACAGTTTGAGGTCAGCCTGGGGAGCATAGTAAAACTCTGTTCCCTAAAAGTAATGGAAGTTTGGATACATGTTACAACATGAATGATGAACTTGGAAAACATTTCCCTAAAAATTTTTTTTTTTGAGGGGTTGGATTGAACTCAGGACCCTGTGCTTGCCAGACAGGCGCTTATTCTACTGAGCTATCTCCCTGGGCCCAGAAAACATTTCTCTAAGCCAGACATACAATAACAAATATTGTTTCATCCAGCTTATACTTAGAATAGGCAGATTCATAGATTGAGCTAATTTTAATAAGCACAGATATTTTGGGGGGGAAATAATGAAAATTATGGAAATCAAGAGTGATGGTTATACAACATTGTGAATATGTTGCATACTTATGAGTTGTATATTTAAAAATAAATGGTAAATTTTGTGTATAGTTTACCACAATAAAAGTATTTTTAAAATATTGTCCCTAAAATTGAAAACTCAGTGTTCTGTAGCAACAGTGGAGAGAGGACTAGATCATTGAATGTGAGAATAGAAAAATAAAAATTAACATGAACAACAGAAAAGTACATTTTAGAAATATGAATGGAGGGGTCAGGGAGATGGCTCAGTAGAATAAGCACTTCTCTGGCAGGTACAAGGGTCTGAGTTCAATCCTCGGTTCTGCCAAAAAAGAAAGAAAGAAAGAAATATGAATGGATCTTTGGATCATGTGGAACTATAAGCAAAAGACCTTACATTTGGGTTGTCAGTGTCAGAAGGAGATGTAAGAGAGGGTGGGCTGAGAAAATACTGTTAGAAATTGTGGCTGAAAATTATAATTGGGTGTCAAAGACATAAAACAAGTGAATTAATTAAATATCTAATATCTAACAGTGGTCTCCCAAACAAGTCTATACCAAGATGCTTCATAATGAAACTTTGGAAAACTAAGGACAAAAACAATTCCTAAAAGCACCCAGAGAAAAACAATGCATTATCTGTAGGAGAATACCAAATTCAAAAATTACATATTTTAAAACTTTGAAACCATGAAGATAAGGTAAATACATTGTCTTTCAAGTTCTACAGAAAAGAACTGTCGGTTCACTGTTCTGTATCAAGGAAAAGTATCCTTGAAAAACAGGGAAAATTAAGACATTCTCAGATGAGGAAAGACCAAGACTTTGTGACTAGCAGAGCTATCCTAGAATAAATAAAAGAATTTCTCTAGCCAGAAAAGAAGTGATATTGGAAGGAATTTAGGAACAGGAAGAAGCACAATACATACCATAGAAAGAGCAAAACTATAAGTGAATTCAGTAGAATGTCCTGTCATTTAGTTTTAATTTTCAAACTGTTTGACAGTTAAATGTGTTTCTCAGTGCATGTAGAAGATGATTCTTTTATTAATGTAGCAAAAGGAACATAAAGGGAGGTAAATTTCCTGTACTTTCACTTGAACTGGTAAAATGCAGGTATGGTAAATTATGTATGTATAATGTATTTGTAAAGCATCCACCAAAAAAAAGGTATACAAAGAAGTATACTCAAAAACACAACATACAAGTCAAATTGGAATTTTAAAATACTGGAAAAAACCACAAAGAAATTCTAGAGTAAATAGCAAAATAGAAGTATCCTTCACACAACTTTACAATGAAAAAAGTCGGGGCAACAAAGGAGCAAGAATATCCTGAGGAAAAACAAAGAAGAATTCTAGAAATCAGAAAGATGAGAGGAGAATTAAAAAACATGGAGAAGTAGAAAACAAGCAGTCTATAGCACCAAACCTGGCTGGGAGGTTGGATTGAGGTGGGAGGGAAACCCAATGCTACAGGCACAAGGAAGCCTGGAAAGTGCAGCTGCCCACCCCCACTAAAGTCTAGCAGTTGTAATTATGGGAGAAAGCTAAGTTTTTACAGGCATTACATACAATATAGGGATTTGCTTTTATGTTGGTGACTCCTTTATAACCAGCTGACTTTAGAGAAGGCTTACATCATTTATGTTCTTTTGGAGAGCTTGACTAGAAGTTGTCTTGAGAAGGGGGCCATTATTAGGGACTAAACTACTATACAGGTAAGTAAACATGGAATAGTCACAAGTGACTGTCTTTGGTGGTTGTGACTGGATATCGTGGAGATGGGTAGCATCTGTCACAAATATCTGAAAAATTCAAATAACACAAGTATAGGCTGTGGAGGGGCCAGTGGTCAGTGCTTTTTCACTTCTGTCATGAAGAGTGAGACTAGTTGCTTGTGGTTTAGTGCCAGAACTTACAGTGCTGAGACTGAAGCCAGAAGATCACTTTTTCCATGATTTCCCCTCCTTATGGCTTGTATATAGATGTTCCCTTAAAGCCTCATGAGCTCATAGGTGGGGGTTTTAGGAATGACTGGATCATAGGTGTGTGGTACTGGCTCATGGGTATGTGGTACTCAATTAATCCACTGATTGGTTTAGCATAGCTCTGGTTATGGATGATGGATTTTCTGAAGAGGGAAGACCCACCCTGGGTGTTTTGGCACCAACCAGTAGGCTTGGAGCCTGGATAGAAGAAAATGGCAAAGGAGAAGACGGAGTGCTGCTTCATGCCTTCCATGCCATGAACTGTTGTCCTCTTTGATGGTCCTTTGCCATGTGCCTGTCTTGGAGCCAGCCAACTATGGAATGAAATGTCAACAAACTGTGAGCTAAAATAAATAAATCTTTCCTCCTTTAACTTGTAAGAGTTTTGAGTCTTTTTGTTTTAGCAATGGAAAGTAACTAAGTCTGTCTCCAATACAGAACTCAATGGTTTTATTTTTGCTTCCCCCATTCTCTGCTGCTATTTGGACATTTGCCATGTCTGTGGGTGCATAGACTGAGGGCCTTTGGAACATGCCCTGCCCACATATTGCCAAAGCTCACTGGGGCTTCTTTTGGCTCTAAATTTTACCACACTCCCTACATATACAGACAGAGGGCCTTTGGAGCAATCAAGAGGGTCTTTGGAGCAAGTCATTGCCTGCCTGGCCCACATACATTGGACAAGTACTTTGGGGCTAATGGCTGTTCTGAGTATGTATATCGTAAGCTTCTGGAGTGAAATAAACATGATTGGAAATTTGGAGCAGTGCTCAGCCTGCATACAGCAACTGCCTGTTGGTGAGAACTGAGAAGAACTATAGTAGCCCTCAGCTGTTGACCATCTCCTCACCCCCACCTTCCATGCCTAGTGGATTCCAATGTTAGAGGACCTGGAGAGAAGCTTCTTCAAGGAAACTGGCTAGCAGGAATTGTGGCTCATTAATTTTCCTTTTAAAATTCTTATCTAATTTTATTTACCTGTTTTCTTATCTGTCTGTCTTTTTCTGTCTCTCTGTCTCTCTGTCTCTGTCTGTACTTAGTACAGGGTCTACAGGGTCTCATTACACAGATTGGACTCATAGTGATTCTCATGTTTTCAGCCTCCCAAGCTCTGGGATTACAGGTGCTCGCCATCATGCCCAATGTCAATTGCTGTCTCAGTTCGCCCTAGGGGCAGGGCCAGCACAGCACATTGGGGATCAAATCCCGGTCCCTGTGTATGCCTAAACGGGTGTTTTAAATCCACTGAGCTATCTGCCCTCTCCCTTTTTAAAATCTCTTTTTATCTTTATCGCTTTTATCTTTTTCCCCTTTTGTACCACCTTTTGAAATTATTTTGTATTTCCCCTTTTCTACTGTTATTAGTGGCATAGTTGTTGCTGTTAATTGCGTTTTACTTTTTCCCATGTCTGGTGTTTTTCTCTTTGTGTTGTAGCTATGATTTTCTCCTTTGGTTTTGGGTATCAAGCCCTCAAGAACAGACTTCTTACTAAAAACCCCTCCGGAAAAACTGAAAGAGGTGTCCTTTTCAGGAGGTACACAAATCTCAATATAGAAACACAAGCAATGAAAAAAACAAGGCAGCACAATGCTTCCAACAGCTTGTAACTCTAGCCAGATCCAAAGACAATAAAGTGAATGAAATGCTGATTTTAAAAATAGTCATTTCAGAGATGATGCAATTAAATGACTAAGTGAATTAAGGGAGACAAATGAGGATATGCAAAGCAATTTATTGAAGAGCTAAAACTCTTGGAAAAGAACAAAATCAGTCTTAGAAATGGAAAATTCAGTCAAAAACTTGAAAGCTTCACTAATAGGTTATATCAAGAAGAAAGAACCCAAGGCTTGAAGACAAAGTTGATTAATTGTAATATGCACACAACAGTAAAAATATGAACAGAACATATAAGATCAATGGGACACAAAAGACCATATAAATCTTAAATGTAGACAAAGAAGCAGAGGTAGGGCTAAAGAAATAGAAAACCTATTAGTGAAATAATAGAAAAATTTTCAAATCACGGGAAAGATACAAATATGTGGCTATAGGAATAATTTGGAACTCTTTCAAGATATGACCAAAAAGAACCTCTCCACATCATATTATACTTAAATTGCCCAAAGTATAGAACAAAGACAGCATTGAATGCTGCAAGAGAGAAATGCTAAGCACCTATAAAACAAACCCATCAGAAAAACATATCTCTCAGCAGAAACTTTAAAGGTTAGGAAGGCACAGAATGATGTATTTTAGCCCTGAAAGACCGTGCCTACAAACTTAGATTACAGTTCTTTATGTTTGAAAGACAAATAATGACTTTTGAAAATAAGCTTAAACTAAAGGGCTTTATGAGTGATAAAGAAGCATTAGAAAAGATACTAAAAGAATCCTACACACAGAAGACATAAATATAATAATCTTAAGTAAAGAAATATCACTAGAACAGTCAAAAATATCAAACAGTTCAGTATACCATCAAACCTCTAAGATGTATAAGAGAGAAAGAAATGAACATAGATTATTCAAAACAACCAGAAGAAAAAAAAATGATAGGAACATACCTTTAAATAATAACTCCGCTTATAAATTGTCTTACTTATCTTATTTAAAAGATGTAGACAATTGTTTGCTGTCTGCAAGAAACACATCTGATAGGTGAGACATATACAGACAGAAAAAGGATGGAAAATGATAATTGTAAACAAATTGAAAGCAAGCAGGAGTAGCTGCTCTTTTCTGGCAAAAAGACTTCAAGCCAAAATCAGAAGAGACAAATAATGTCACACATTGATAAATGGAACAATTCATCAAGAAGATATAATGATCATGTATGTATATGTGAAGAGAACCCAGTTTCTCAATTTCCTAAAGAAAATAGGACATAAAGGGAGAGATAGGCCTGGTACAATAATAGTGGGTACCTTCAGTGTCCCAGTTTTACCAGTGGGTAGATCACCCAAATAAGTCAAGAAAGAAATAACAGAATTAAATTACACTCTAGACCAAGTAGGCTTACAATAGTAGAATCACATTTTTTTCATCAACACATGAAACTTTTTCCAAAACAGATCATGTTTTAGGCCATAAAATTATTAACAAATACAAAAAATTGAAATAGTTTATTGCATTTTATGAGATCATAATGAATGAAAGTAGAAGTCAACAGTATGTGAAACTATAGAAATCATGGAAATATGGAACATATGGAAATTTAAAAATACACTTTTAAATTGGCATGGTAGCGCATGCCTGTAATTGCAATACTTTGGAGGCTGAGATGGGAGAATTGCTGTTAAGAGGCCAGCCTGGGTTTCAGAGTGATTTCAAGAGCAAACTTAACTACATGATGAGGTCCTGTTTCAAGAAAACAAAAAAATCTTTTGAGCCAGATATAGTCCAAATACTGAGGAGGCTGAGGTAGGAGGACCAATGTGAGTTCAAGGCCAGCCTAGATTACATAATGTGATCAAGGCCACCCTGAGCTGCATAGTGAGACCCTGTCTAAAAAAAAAAGAGAAATGTCTTAGAATGAAATGAAAATGGAAACACAACATACCAGAACCTGTGTGATACAGTGAAAGCAGTTCTAAGAAGGAAGTTTGTAGCTGTGAGCACCTACATTCAAAAAACATCAAAATCTCACCTAATGAGACATCAAAAATTGTTAACAATGACAAAGTAAACCCAAAATTAATAGAAGGGAAAAACAATAAAGATCAGAGTAGAAATAAATGAAGTGTAGCCTAAAAAAATGGTAAAGGGATCATTGAAGCAGTTGATTGCATAGAGAAATGACATTGACAGACCCTTAGCTGAACTAAGCAGGACCTTTAGCTAAACAACCAAATGAATGAAGTCAAACCTGAAAAGGGAATATTGAAAATGGCTGAAGTCCATAGGATCATTAAAGAATATTTTCAGAATTTGCATGCCAGTAAATTTGGAAAATTCTAAAAGAGGATTTAAACTAGATATGTATGACCTGCCAAAACTGAGCCAAGAGGATATTAAAAATCTAAAGTTATGAATAACAAAGAGATTCAAGTAAAAATTAAAAAATGAGGACCAAATGGATCCACAGCTGAGTTCTAGACTTTTAAAGAAAACTCGTACCAATTCCCCTCAAAGTATTTCATAAAACAGAATAAATGTTTCCAGATTCAGTCTGTGAAATTACTGTTATCTTGATACCAAAATCTGATTAAGCACAATGATTTAGTTACATTTCTCATTGCAATACAGCGCAGTACTTGAAACTTCAGCCAGAATAATCAGGCAATGGAAAGAAAAGAGATAAAATAGGAATGGAGAAAGTCAAAGTATACCTATTTGAAGATGATACTCTATACAGAGGAAATCTTAAAGGCCCCACCCAAAGATTCTAAAAACTGATACACAAATTCATCAAACTAGCAGGATACAAAATCAACACACAAAAAGCATCACTTTTACTCTTTTAAAAATGAACTCATTGAGAAACCAACAGGTCTGGAATGTAGCACATACCTATAATCCCAGCATTCTGGGAGTCTGAGGCAGGAGGACACGAGTTTAAGCCTATGTGAGGCCATTTAGTGACTGTCTCAATGTTAAAAAAGAGAAGGTCTTGGGATGTAGCTCAATGTGAAAGTCCTGGGTTCAATTCCCAGTATAACAACAGCAACAACAAAAATAGAATGAATCAAGAACAGTTCCATTCATTGTAACCTTAACAAAAGAAAACAGAACCCCCCCCAATCTATGACTAAACTTAACCCAGGATGTGAAAGACCTCTATAATTAAAATTATAAAACACTTAAGACAGAAATTGAAGGAGATAATAGAAAATGGCAAGATCTCCTTTGTTAGTGGATAAGGAGAATTAATATTTTTAAATGGTACTCCCCTGAAAGTGATCTACAGAATCAGTGCAGTGCCCATTGAAAACGGTATCCAGTTTGAAACTAGATCCTTATCTTTCACCCTTTACAAAAATCAACTATAAATGGGTCCAAGACCTTAATGTAAGACCTGACACTTTGAAACTACTAGAAGGAAACGTAAGAGAGATACTTCACTAGTTTGGCACAGGAAATCATTTCCAGAATAGGTCTGTATCAGCTCTGGAAATAGAAGCAAAAATTGCCATATAGGACTACATCAAATTAAAAGTTTCTGCACAACATGGTAAATGATCAACAGCAAAGAGACAGCTTACAGAATGGGAGACATTCTTTATCATGCATCTGATAAAGAACTAATACCCATAATATGTAAAGAACTAAAAAAAAAAAAAAAAGATTAAGCATTCCACTTAACAAATGGGCAAATGAGCTAAGCAGCCACTTCCAAGAAATACAAATCAAAGCTGTAAATATTAAAACAGAAACACTAAACCCCCTGAAGGTTTAAATAGATAAACTCTCAAAGACCTAGACATAGGCACAGACTTAAGAACAGAACCCCAGTTGCACAAGAAGTAACTTGAATCAACTGATGGGATTATATCAAATTAAAAAGCTCCATAGCAGAGGAAACAACCAACGTCCTGTAGGTGTAGAGACTTACAGCATGGGAAAAGTTTTGCCAGTTACTCCTCAGAGGACTAATTTTCCAGAACATATAAAGATTCAAAAAATTAGACCCTCAAAATAAAACACCCAATTAAAAAATGGGCATTTTAAATGAATATACATGTCAGAAAAAGTGCAGCTATCCAAAAAAATCAAATATGTGGAAAAATGCTCAATACATGTGGGCCTTAGAAAAATAAAATTTATGGGTCAGGGAGCATAAGTGCCTACTTGGCAGTGCTAAGTCCCAAGTTTGATCCCTGGTACTGAAAAAAAAAAAAAAAAAGGAAAAGAACAGAGAAAAAGAAAAATGAAAATTAGAACACTGCAATATCATCTTACTCCAGAACAGATGATTGTCATCAAGAAATCAAATAACAGATGTGGGTGTGGGTGTGAAAAAGGAACCCTTCTACGTGGTTGGGAATGTATGCAAGTGCAACCCAAGGAAATCAATATGGAAATAGTCATATTGATGTAGACTACAACTAGAAAAAAAACTACAACTAGAAATGCCACCCAACTCAGATGCTGCTTCCTCTTGTAGGCATCTTCCTGAAAGTGTCAGAGATACCATGTAACAATGATACATACATACCTATATTTAGAGCAGTATAACTCATAATAGCTAAATGATAGAAGCTGCCATTATGTTCATCAGCAGAGGATTTTGAGTCATTTGTAGGAAAAATTAATGTATCTTGAGACTATAATGATAAATGAAATAAATCAGATATCCACTTAACTATCATGTTTCTCTTATATGAGAAAACCAGAATATACATAAGAACAAAATAAAAGCTAGATAATAGGAAACAGGGAAACAGATCTTTTGCAAATGGGAAGAGGACCAAGAAATGGTGCAGGGAAGGAGGGGAAAGGGGATACATAAAAAGAATTAAGATGTGTTATGTACATGAGCCAAATTTGCATGATGAATGTATTCATTATGTATTCCAAATATATACCAATGAAAAAGGAGGAGGAACCATTATTATTACTGTTATTTGCCATTTAATACGTGAAAAGGTGCTCAACAACTATAGCCCTCAGAGAAATGCAAATCAAAACTACATTGAGATTCCATAACATCCTCATCAGAATGGATATTATCAAAATATCCACTTAAATATCATGTTTCACTTATATGAGAGAGCCAAAAAATAACAAATCATGACAATAATGTCAGGGAAAAGGAACCCATAGAGAGTCTTGGTGGCAATGTAAATAGTATAGGCACTGTGAATAACAGTATGAAGCTTCCTCAAACCCCTACAACTATCATGATCTAGCTGTATTCCCAGATATAGATATGAAGGAAACTAAGTTGGCATATGTAAGAGCTACCTGCCTTCCCATGTGTACTGTGGCACTTTCACTTGTTAATCAACACAGGTATTCATTAACAACACAGGTATTCATTACCAAGTGAGTAGGTAAATATGGTACATGCACTCCATGGCTTGTTATTAATGGGTTATTATATATACACATCTTTTTTGAATGATGATACAGACTCATTAATGGAAGAAAATAGTATTGTTAAAAGTGGAACTAGGGGCCAGGGATATGGCTCAGTGGCTTAACCACTTGCCTTCCAAGTACAAGGTTCTGAGTTCAATCCCCAGTACTGCAGGGAAAAAATACTAAAAATGGAGCTAAAAGAATTACATATCTCATAGGGCAAAGCAGAGGCAAGGAAACATTAATTTAAAAATCCATGCCTATTAGGCTAAGAACAAACCAAATCTCCAAAGTAGGATTTTTTTTCCCTGAAATTGAAGTATGAGCTAACTTTTCCCTCTAATGATTCTCAAAAAAATTCTGTGACATATAATGTGTAATATTTTAATGATTTTCCTAAAACATGGTTTAAAATGAGTTCAGTAAGTTTTCTCATAGTGTGTCTCAGACCTTAGGTATATACGGTGTCCTCCAAAAGAATTTATACCAACTTCAGGAAAGAAAATTTGTATAAATATTTTAATACTAAATTCCAGTGACTTGAGATTAACACAAGTTACTTTTGATCTCTGTAGTTACAAGAGATGCTCCAAGTGGTGGCCATTTACTTCCACACATTTATTAGTATGGTGAACTTTGCTCCTTGAGTAATTTTAGCCCACTGAGATTGCTATACATGCATACTTCAATATCTTCTCCAAGGGCTGGCAGTGTAGTGGGTTTTCTACACCTCGAAAGTTCCCCCATATGAAGATAATACCATCTGTTGAAAAAACATCATTTTTCTTTTCCTGAAGTGTATGTATGGTCTTTTAAATTAATTAATTACTTAATTAATTAATTTTTAGCAGACTCTATACTAGGGATGGTAGCAAGTCAGGCTAGATGGGTGAGTAGGTCTGGGATCACAAGAGGCATTTTTTCATTTTGGTGTCATCTGGAGCCATAAGGTTACAGGAGTGACTTCAAATTAGCACTTTCAAAGAATTTTTGTCAGATTATATGAGTAGGCCATAAAAAGAGAATAAGTAGTTCTGAAATTCAGGCCAACTGAGATAGAAGACCCAGTTAAGGAACCTAGAGCATTTCTAGTATCCCTTTTTGTTTAAAGAAGTCTTCAAATTTTTGTTTTGCCTTTTTGATAATTTACTCTTTAAATCTCCTAAATCAGTGTGTCTTACAAAAAATGCCAAAGCAGGTGTTGAATTAAAATAATGAACTACAGGGCCAGCTGGTGGATTAAAGCATCTGCTTAGGCAGATGCAGGGACCTGAGTTCGAGCCCCGTTCCATGCTGGCCCCATCCTTGGGACACACTGAGACAGTGATTGAGGCTGGGCGTGGTGGCACATACCTGTAATCCCAGCAGTTGGGAAGCTAAAAACAGGAGAATCACTACAAGTTTGATCTGTGTAGTGAGATCATGTAGACCCTGTACTAAATACATTAAAAAAAGAATAAAAACCCAATGAGTTATCTAGGTGTATATTTAATATAATGTATGGCACTATAGGAGTTGAAAATATTTCATGATTTATATGATATTCTTTAGTGACAAATCATACATTTTATTTTTTAAAGAAAACTATTGATTTTGATGTTTTGGGAGAAGATATTGCTATAGTCAGTTGAAAAAGGCAAGGTTAGAGCAAGACTAATTTTAGACTCGGAGACTGGGGATTTATCTATTTCAAATATTCCTTAAAATCTGAGACTGTTTCTTCTGATTTACTTTTTTTGGATTTTGCTGTTTCTTCTGTAGGATACCAATACAACATATGCTTGATAAGTAATTGATAAATACAGGAGAGAGAAATACTATGGAAAAATTTATGCTATATATACCTCACTATCTCAGATATTTTTGTGATTATGGTTAACATACTGTATTTCTTTAAGCAAAAATTCTCCTAGGGGAGGTGCTTAACCTAAGTTTGTGTTTTTGGAGAACAATACAGTTTCTGAAATAATTGGTAAATGGGTCTACTGTATTGTTTTTGTTGTTTCTTTTAAAGGCATTTGTGGTAGAAAAGGCCCTTTATTTTAATCTGTTGATTGATGTTGGTTTGGAAAGGAGGGCTGTGATCCACTATACTGGGCAGCAGGTACTTGGTTAATTTGATATTTAGCTTAGTCAATTAAGTTACTATGTTCAAAAGGACCTTTGGAATGAGTCAACATATTTTGATAACAGTAACAAGAAATTTAAATAATTTAATAATTATTTAAATTAAGGGCTGGCCAGATAGCTCAGTGGACTAAAACTCCTGCTTAGGCCGAGCACAGTGGCTGGGGTTTGATTAAATTTAAATTTAAATGTATTTTATTTAAATATGAATAAAGGATGCACTGAGACAGCTGTGTGCCTGTAATCCCAGAAGTTGGGAAGCTGAAAACAGGAGAGTCTGATCAGACTCATTGTGGTTCTCCTGTTTTCAGCTTCCCAAGTGCTAGGATTACAGGCACACAGCTGTAGACCCTGTACTAAATACAGAAAAAATTATTTAAGTTAATTTTAAGACTATGGTTTGTTGCAGATATGAACATTTGGGTACCTTTTGAGTAGCTCAGATAAAAATTAATAGTACTCAAATTAATTTTAAAATAAACTGTTAAGTTGTCTTGAAAGATACAAATGTAAAATTTACCACTGTGGTTCGGTGATAGAGTGCGTGTCCAGCTCGCACAAGACCCTAGTTTAGATTCCCAACACCATAATTGACAAGAAACATTAAACAATATTTAATGTTTTTTAAAAATAGGTAATAGATTTGCATGGAATAAAGTTTGAAAGGTTGGGCTCAGCAATCCAAGTGCCTGCCTGGTCAGTGCAAGAGCCTGGGTTTGATCCCTGTTATCATATGCCTTGCCTGCCTGGGGTGCCAGCCGGCCACTGAAACTGGGTGTGGTGGCACATGCCTGTAGTCCCAGCACTGGGGGAGGCTGAGACCGGAGGATCACTGTGAGTCCAAACTGCATAGTGAGACCCTGTGCCAAATAAATAAATAAATAAATTTAAATTTAAAAGGCTCAAAATGCTACACAATTAGGTCTCCTTGCCAGAGAAACAGTTCTTCCTTTGTGATTTACATTATCCAACTGCTCTCCTCAGAAAGAAGCTAAGGAGATCTTTTATTGTGATTATTTTTTTTCTAATTGTAACAGATTGAAGATCTTAAACAGACAAATCATGGCTTGGAAGAATATGTTAGGAAACTCTTGGATACTAAGGAGGTGGTAAGCAGTCAAGTAGATGATTTAACCAGCCACAATGAGCATCTTTGTAAAGAATTAATTAAAATTGACCAACTAGCAGAGCAACTAGAAGAAGAGAAAAATTTTGTGGTGGATACTGCGGACAAGGAACTCAAAGAAGCAAAGGTACTATTAGATTTACCACTGATCAAGATTTAAATTCTACTTTAACGTGTAATTATTAAATATAGTGGAAAACATGACATTCTCATGCCATTTGGAAACTTTTAAAGATTTGTCATTATATTGAATTATCTATCCTAGTGATTATATTATACTATTCCTTACATTTTTTTTAAAAAACAGTTTTTGCTTTAAAAGTTTTTCATTCAAGTGGTAGTCAGGCCTGGCCCTGTTTAGCTTCAGAGATCAGATGAGATCGGCCTATTCAAGTGGTATGGCTGAAGACTAGTGTGACAAACCTATGGCTCGGGTGCAGTAGCCAGCCGTTTGTTATCATTGAAAGCTCTAAGCGCTTTGCCAGCACTCCCCAGAAAAGTTTTCTAAGTAGTATATAGTCACTGCATCAGCTTCAAAGTAACAGGTGTGTTCTGTATATACAGGATTGCTTTCCTTCCCCAGTTCTTTCCGCAGAGAATATATTTATATTTTTCTATTTTCATAAATATGATGCCTTTTTATTTCATACTTTTAATTTATATTTTTATCCAAATATAAATTTCTATGTAATTAAATTTACTACTGGTTTATTGACTTCTACATGTGATTCTTTCTTCAGGCCTTATCACTCCAAGAACTAGAAAAATATTTTCTCAAGTTTTCTCTTAATATATTTTAATAGTTTTAATTTTCAATACTTCTGGAATTTATTTTTCTTTTGGTAGGCAGTAGAGTTGACTACCCCTTTCTCTCCCTACTGATTTGAAGTACTATTTTACTTCAGAGATACTAAGTTCTTTTATCTCTGTGAATATGTTTCTGAATTTGGTGTCATTTATTCATTTATCTTCTATGATGCCATTGCTATATTATTTTGCTTACTAAAATTGTAAGATATTTTAATAAATATTTTTGATTGAATTTTAATACTCTGTTATGAAACTTAGAAACTAGGGATTTAAACACAATTATAAAATGAAGACACTCTAGCCATTCAAGGTCAGTGAGGACTCAGGACATAAGAGAACCTGTATTGTAACATCCTGTAACTCAGTGGTGTCCCAAATTTTCTGGTCAAGAAGATTATGGGGCCACAGAGGAAAGTGATCGACAATGTATAATGTGCCTAGGGAGAGTCACCTGGAGCAAATTGGTCAAGCAATGGCCGTGACTCATCCACATGGCTGACACTGACAAAGAATCTAC
>NDGN011333646.1:0-14671 GCA_002564285.1 Tympanoctomys barrerae | reverse complement strand
AAAAAAAAAAATCTCAACCGTATTTCAAAGAAAAACATGAGAAGTGGCAAAATTCTTTTTATTTTATTTTACTGAGAGACAAATATCAATGAGACAGTTTCGAAGCTGATTAATAGGACATTTTCAATAATTAATACATTGCACATTGTTATCTTCTTAGTAGTTATCCGTAGTACCAGAAGCAGACAGGATATCCTGTCCAAACACTATTACTACAAATCTTTCTTCTCATTGAGTTAAGCGAAACTAGCTGTATATGTATCCTAACTATTCTATATATACAAATACAAAATGGTCTTTCCTTTGTATTCCCTTTTTTTATTTAGTCTTGTCAGAGATGCAAATTCTATTGGCATAGATACTACAGGTGCTTGAATTGAGCAAAACAATCCAACACAGTTCAGCAGTCCACAATAGTAGTGGGTTATCTGCAGAAGTTGTTGACTAGAGCCTTTTACAGCTCAGCATGTTAATATGGTTTTACTTTGCTCTTGAAGTGAAACTGTTGTAGGCATTCGTGGTATGCAAAATCATAGTTCCCCTAAAATACTCATGTTCTAATCCCCAGACCTATGGATATGTCATGGTAGACTGCTTAAAGAGACACTGCAGATACGATTAAGATACAGACTAGATTTCATATGACTGGATTTTCTGGGTGGGCCCAACCTAATCATAAGGGTCCTTATAAGGAGATCAGAGTTAGAGGCAGTAATGCAGAGTTCTGAGGAAGGAATATAGGCAACTACTACAACTGGAAAAAGCAAAGAAACTTATTCTCCTGAAGCTTCAAGAAGAGTACAGTCCTCGCTCCTCCAGCAACAACCAAGTGTGCCTTTTTCCATCTTCTGATATCCAGTGTTTTAAGTTTTTGTTTTTGTTTTAGAACACTGAGTTTCTAGTGATTTGTTATGGCAAAACTAGGAAGCTGACTCAGTTTCATACTTGAAAAGAGCTTTATTTTTGCCATTTGACTTTAATCTCCAAATAAAGCTATACACAGTTAAAAATGCAAGGGACCATCGCAAGCTAAAGTGACTATTTACATTTTTTTTAAAACTTCTTACAGCAAAAGACATGTTGCCAACAGCAACAGAATAAATGTGTTTGAAAAGAGGAAGAGTATTTTGAGCATACTCAAGGGAATTGATGACAGTGTATCTTTTAATGTAAAAAAATTTTAATTGAAACTTTTGCCAGAGTATGATCACTTCCCACTGATAAACTTTTACAAAAATTTCTGTCAAATAAAAATATTACAGCGTGTCCTCTTCTAGCCTATTCACCAGATCTGTCACTGTGTAACATCTGGCTGTTCCTCAAAGTCAAAGTGGCCATGAAAAGTAAATATTTGTAAGTGATTCAGGAATTAAGGCAGCAGGGAGAGCTCAGCTAAAACACAAAACAGGCATCCAGAACTTCTAAGGGCTGGGGAGATAGCTCAGCGGTCTAAGTGCCTGCCTGGCAAGCACAAGGACCTGGCTTCAATCCCCAGTACCACATGGCATGAGGGCCCCAGAACCCCGGGTGTACCACGCAGGCCACCAAAACCAAGAATGGTGGCGCGTGCCTGTAATCCCAGAGCTTGGCAGGCTGAGGCAGGAGGATCACTACGACTCCAGCTCATAGCAAGACCCTGTACCAAATAAACAAAAAAATAAATAAACAGAACTGTTTCAGAAAGTGACAAACATGACGAGATGCGTATGTTTGAAGAGTGTGTTTGGGGGGAGGTATCTTGAGGGAAATTGTCCACATGTCTTCTACTGTGACAATTTCTAAAATATAACCATTCACCATATTTTATCACACTTAACACAATGGTATAATTGAAGAAATAATGCAATAAATTTCCTTTGCCATGCCTTTACCTTTTTAATAGACTTCATCTATTTGAGTAGTTTTATGTTCACAGCAAAACTGAGAGCAAGGTACAGAGCTTCCCCACACGCTCCCTTAGCCCCCACAGACATGGACAGCCTGCTCACTATCAGCGCCCCCACCAGAGTAGAACAATTGTGACCACAGATGAACCTACCATGATAGGACATCATCAACCACAATTGATGGTGTCATGGCTCACAGCTACATGTCCCCCCAACCATCATGTGCTCATAGGTGGGACTTTGGGGAGTGACAGGACCTTGAGTGTGTGATCCTGCATCAGTACAAGAACCCTTTGGCATGGATTACAGAAGAGGGAAGACCATCCCCGGGTGTAGGTGGCACCAAGCAATAAACCGGTAGCGTAGATGAAATAGAAGTTCCACTGTCTCCTGCCTCCCCTGCTATGTACAGTTGCTCCTCGGGCATGTTGCCCTGCCTTAGAACCAGCTGGCTGGACTGAAACTTTACAAACTTGGCTAAAATAAACTTCTCTCCTTTAAATTGTAGGTATCAGATGTTTTTTCCCAGCAGCAAAAAAGTAACTAAGGCACATGGTTTCCACTAGTGCTCACTTTGGGTATTGTCCATTCATTCTGTGGGCTGGGACAAATTTCTGATGACATATATTCACCATTATAGTATCATACAAAGTAGCTTCATTGCTTTAAAAATCCTCTGTGCTTTAAAAACTTTCAGTGGTACAGTGCCTGCCTGGCAAGTATGAGATCCCGAGATAAATTCTGATGCAAAAACAAAACTATGCTTTAAAAATTCATCCCATTGTCCCCCTTTACATTATCTTCTAGGAACGTTTATAGTTTTCCATTTTACCTTTAATCTGTGATCCATTTTTATATCTAATTTCTGCGAAGGGCATAAGGTCTATGTTTTAAAGTAAGATCTATTTTATCTTAAGTTCTATTTGTGTCTTTAAAATAAGATCTATTTTTTATGTAGATGTCTAGTTGTCCCAACACGATTTGTTGCCTTTTACATTTGTCAGATTTATATTTATGTGCATCTATTTGGGGGTTCTTTCTATTGTTCAGTATCCTACTCTCTTTATTACTATAGCTTTATATTATTTCTCAAAGTCAGATGGTGCCAGTCTTTCAACTTTGCTCTTCCACATTTCATGGCTATTTAGAATCTTTTGCTCTTCAACAAAAACACACTAATCAATCTGACAAGTTTCACAAAACAGCTTTCTGATATTGTGATTTAAATTGTGTTGAATCTATAGTTCAAGTTGGGAGGAACTAACACCTTGATAACATTTATTTCCATAAATATGGACACCTTCAGTGTGCTTTTAACATTTTCCATCACAGTTTTGTGTTTTTTCTTATATACATCTTGTATCTATTTTGGCAGTATTTCATTTCGAGTGGTTTTCATGCAAGTGATGGTACAATATTAATCAGCTTTGCATCACAACGAGACACCTGAGGCAGTCATCTTACAAAAAGAAAACATTTATTTAGTTTACAGTGTTGGAGAGCCAAAACCCACACTTGGGCACAAGGTGGACAGACAGAGGGTATTGTTGGACTTGTGGTGAGAAAGGTAGCCACTAGTGCATCCTGGCTGGAACGCCCTTAGAGCCAACAGTCATATCCCAAACTACAGCAGAAAACAAGAGACTGGAATCCAACGGTTCTCTCCAAGTGCACACTGTCATGCCAAGGACCTCGCGCCATGTCTTAAAGGCCCACTGACCCCTCTGTGAACACAGTTCTGGGGTCTAAGCCTTTAATATATGGGCCCTCGTGGTGTATGCTTAAGCCATAGCAAAGTATTGTACATTTATTCTGAGTTCCTCTTGTTCATTCCTGATACAGTATATAGAATTCAACTGACTTCTCTGTATTAACTTTATATCCTGCAACAATGCTATAATTGTTGATTAGTTACAGTTGTCTTTATTTTTCAAAATACATAGATGTGTACACCAAATAGATCTGGCTTCTATTTTTATATCAGAAAGATTAAAAATTTGTTCTTCATTCATTTATGTGACACACCCATATGCCTCAAGAGCTTTAGCCTACAGAATTCATTTATTATTATTAAAGAATGTTAGATTCATTGGATTGATTCTTCTAGTGCTAATTCATGACAATTAGTACTAGCAATCGCTTCCCTCCTCCTCGACCACACATATTACTTTAACACCATTTGAAGAGATGAATTGTAATGTTGCTCACAAACACTAATAATAGTTTAAACTTTAACTATTGAAATCAGAGCCAGCAGAAATAAATTATCACTTTTCCAAGAGCCTAGCCCAGAATGACTATCAGCCGCTGAATTCTAATTCCTATTTTCCCATTGTGGACCTGATGTAAATCATCCAGTCTATCAACCTCTGACCTTTAATTCATTTCATACATAATGAAAGGGATGTGCAAGATTCAGATCTTTCTGGAGATAATTCCGATTAACACTTCACAATACAATTATTATCTTTCATTTTTCAGCATTTTTTCAAAGTTAATTATCGACTGTCTCAACTGTCTACTTTGTCTCTACTGTATAGCTCAAAAGGGAAACAATGGTAAATACACTTAACACTGAAAGATGAATTTAAATAACTGTACTAGCATTTAAGTTTTCATAAGAATTATTTGATAATAATTATCTTCTGTATTTTAAAAGTATTTTATGTAAGATAAAGTATTAATGATTATGTTATACAAAATATTTAAAATATTAATTTATGTATTTCCTAATAATTCTGCAAGATATATTTCTGATACATACTAACAAAAAACATTTACTCAGTATGTCTGAGACCTCAGAAATCTGCAATATTGTGGGTGAGAGTGTAGGCAGAGGGACTAAATCTCAGTCCTTTACACTGAGCTACATCTCCAGCCATTTTTTATATTTTCATTTTAAGATAGTCTCACTAAGTGGTTAAGTTGCCCAGGCTGGGCTCAAACTTTGCAGTACTCCTGCCTCAGCCTTCCAGATAGGCAGGCACAAGCCTCTATGCCCAGTTCATCTGATTTTTACTGGATCCTTTCAGGTGATTTCAGTAGAGGGATGGACTAAGATTTAAATAAGTATTAAATTTAAAAGGAATTATAACCCCCATACACTTTATATTAAGTTTATTGTAACCACTTACTCTAAAATAGAGAAATGTCTACAAGATAATATAAGTTTTCTTTCTCTAGTAAGAGTTACATACTGAGCTGACCAGGAGTTTCTGAACAGTTAGGCTATTCTATGTTGCATAAGGAACAAGAGCCTTCAGTATTTGGTAGAGATGCACAAACTTGCTTCAAGAGAATGATGGCCCAATTATAAGTCTTTGATAAATAACTTATTGGCAGTAACAATGGAAGGAAAGTAATGCAGATCAGACTCTCAGTGATCCTCCTGCTTTCAGCCTCCTCAGTGCTGAGATTGCAGGCATGCACCACCATGCCTAGACTCTCAGCACACCCCGAAGGTGGTCCAGTTTTGCATGTAGGACCAGGGATCAAACTATGTCTTTCTTCCTTTAAATTGTAGGTAGCAGATGTTTTTGCTCCAGCACCAGAAAAACTAATCCAAGGGCCGACCAAATAGCTCAACTGGGGCCAGAATTTCAATCCCCAGGCCTTCCATGCTGGCCTCGACCCCTGGGCTGCACTGAGAGGGCAATTCAGACTGGGCATGGTGGCACGTGCCTATAATCCCAGCTCTTGGGAAGCTATAAACAGGCAGATCACTACAAGTCCCATCTAGTAGTGAGACCCTGAACACGCTGTAGACCCTTCTGCCCCCTCCCCCAAAAAAACCCTAATCCATATAATAGGCTCCCACTTCAGCAAACTCATTTACCCAAGACCTCTCATTTGAAATCATATAGGCTACACTTGAACTATAAATTGCTTCTTCACATAGTAGGATGAAAATTAAGTTATCAGTGCTAGATTTTGGAGCTTTCTTCCCAGCTCTAAATCTGAAGAACTCACGTAAGTGTGTCTGGCCACAAGACAGTGGAAGAAATCACTGCAAGACAGACAAACTCAGATCAAATAGGGGGTGTGATCACCTTTACTCTTTGCCATTATTTTATCTAATCAGCCTCTAATTCCACCTCATGTGGATGCAAAGAAAGCTCCCATCACCAACATAAGTAACGTCACCAACTAAGACAAGGACAGTTCTGCCCTGATGAACTGGAGTATGTGGAGCTAAAGGGCAGGCTCACTTTCTCCTTGGAACATAACCTGGACTGGTAGTTCTTACCTGAGCTACACATCAGAATCGTTTGTGAGGTTCTTACAAGTGCAGATGCAGAATCACAATGTGAGACGGGAGCTAGGAAGGGCTCATTTGATCAACGTCTGTGTCAATAACCACCATGCTAGATTTCCACACAGATGGAAATCCTGGTGTAGTTTAGCACCTTGTCACTGATCAGGGTGTACAGAGTGCAGTACTGCATAAGGAGCTGAACCCGAAAGCAACCATTATGCAGATCCAATTTTTCTCTCTGGTGCTATAAGCTTGTTGAACAATTACACCAAATTATATGCATTACAGAAAATTATATGTATTACATATCAGGTACATACTACATGTAATTTAATTATATAAATAACTCATTCTTTGCTCTGTAAGACACAGCGTATTACTGCTTCCTTCTTACAGATATGGAACATGAAGTTAGTGACTTGTTAAAACCAGCGATTGGTTGAGACCCCAGGTCAGCCAACCTACATTTCCACCAGAAGATACAGACAATGGTTCCAACCTGTTTTCAGTAACTTTATATCAAAATTCAGATCTTTCCTGCACTTTTCTGCAAAATGTTTCCGTAGGTTATCCTCCGACAAACGCTGTCTGCTAGTGCAAACTTCCCTGCATAAAAGAAGATGTTGTAAGTGCCAAAGACACTGAAAACTACAAGATGCCTTAGAAATGAAGATGCCTTTTTATCTTGAATAATGACTCGTGCATCTCCATCCCATAGTATAAATTTATTTTCCTCCAAATATTTCTATTTGTTCATCTTATCATCTGATTTCAACGCTTTGATTATGTTCTAAGATTTATTTCCAAAATCATTGCATATTGGCTGAGTCTTGGTTCAATCCCCAGCATTGCATGGAAAACAAAAAACCCAAAAATTTACTGACATAAGCCAGAAAGAATACTAAAATTCTTTTGGATAGAAGTGCTAAGTAAATTGAAATTGAGCTCTCTATTCATGATGAAATATTCCAAAAAATTGCACAGTGACTCAATTTTTAATGGTCTTTGTTGTTGAACTTTGAAAACTTTTTTGTAGTTTTTAAATAGATTCAATTAATGTTTCAAAGAGCCCTCATCTTACACGGAGACCAATTATTTCTTTAAAAATCCATATTTTCATTTCCACAGTAATTTATTCTTTTAATAGGAGCCAAGGCCACCGAGTTACAAATTTCCAGGAGTCACCGTCCCTAGAAAATACACTGTAAATCTTGATTCCTGAAATTGAGAAATACTACATCACGGATGTACAGTTTCATTTGTTATTACTTTACTTCTTGTTTAATTTTAGATGTGGGGAGCTTTATGTGTAAGTGTGCGTGCACGTGTTTGTGTGTGTGGCTTAGAATTTATAAAAAATATCATAAGCTCCTACATTATGGTTTTTAGATATTTCAAAGAAAGAATGAATTAAAATTTTCTTTCTTCCTCTACTAAATACTGTCCACTGGGCTAACATCTACGTAAAATATGGAATTTCAAAATGGTTATGTTTGAAGTGGAAATTTTTTTATGAAAGACAGTTTGTACAAATTGTGAATAAGTAATTAAAATGGAGCTCAACTCAAATTGGTTTGGGAGGGAAAAGTGATCTCTTCTTCATGAATGGAA
This sequence comes from Tympanoctomys barrerae, assembly GCA_002564285.1. NCBI lineage: Eukaryota > Metazoa > Chordata > Mammalia > Rodentia > Octodontidae > Tympanoctomys > Tympanoctomys barrerae. The sequence goes on along the minus strand of NDGN011333646.1, from coordinate 6,919 downwards.
AATAACCATTGTCATAGAGGGATGCCGTTATTGTGACAGCACAAATTATATTAATAGCTAATGGACAGTTTACATCAAATGCTTCTAACTTTCAAAGGCTCCCCTCTCTTGAGTTTTAAAAGAATTTTTATGATTGTTAATGGATGAAATGTATTTCTCTTTTTGTGCTTGTAAAGCAGAAATTCATTTGTTTTTAGTCTCTGCAATCCAGCCTTTTGATTGTCAGGCTGTCAAGAAGCTGAAAAATGTAACCTAGAAACAAACTGGTAGAAGTGAAGATGGAAAACTGACCCCTCACTCGTGTTTTAATATAAACATTTGTGCTTCATTCTGAACATCAGATTTTGCTAGACAGAGATACTACTCCCAATGCTAAGTACCTACCTGGAGCTCAGGGCCACCCCCACTTTGCTATAGTGACAGATACTTGTCCAGTGTTCATTGTCTATTACAGCAGTGATCTCCAAAGAAAGTGTGTGTGACCTCAAAGATATGTAAAATAATTCACTGGGTATGGGAAGTAAAGCTCCTATTTGTATTCTTATGACTTTTGTAGACTTATATTGGTATGGTATATATGTATATTATTTAAACTGTTTATGCTATTTAAACTTGATACTGTTTTAACAGTGGAACAAGGGCTGACGAGATGGCTCAGTGGAATAGGGGCTTCCCTGGCAAGCATAAAGGCCTGAGTTCAATCCTCGGTTCAGAAAAAAAAAAAAATTGGAACAGTAGAACATGTATACTATTTAAACTTTTAAAACATGCATACTAGCCGGCCACATAGCTCAGCAGATTAAAGCTCCTGCAGGAAGGTGCAGGGGGCCGGTGCGCGCTGAGACTGGCAATGGAGACTGGGTGTGGTGGCGCATGCCTGTGATCCCAGCTCTTGGGAGGCTGTAAACAGGCGGATCACTAAGAGTCCTATCTAGTAGTGAGACCCTGAACACCCTGTAGACACTTCCCTCAAATACAAAATAAATAAATAAATCATACATACTAAAATGCAGGCTAGTACATGATGACAGGTCTTTAGTGAGAGATGCCCAACAAAGTTTAGAGCTAGTGTCCTGTACTTTGTATTCAATTTATGTTTAAGTAATGACTGAATCTTCCTGAGCTCTTTCTGTCCTTTCTTTTTATTACTATGTGTTTCCAGTGTATAGTGATTACATTTATCGTGAGGAGTTGGTACATGTATGTAATATACCTTAATTCTTCTTTCTTAATCCCCTGCCCCTTTTCTGCTCCTACTATCTCTTCAACCTTTGGTGAGTCCTAAAATTTCTCTATGCCTTTGTTTTCTCTTCTGCAAAAAGTAAGTAACAATGATAGATTGCATAGAGTGTAATGATTGTTTTGTGAAGAGGTCTGTAGGAGAAAAAGTGCTACTCAAATGTGTGAAGACACTTGGAGAGTGGACAGTAACTCATTTTTGTATGTCCAGCACTTTTTGCAATAGCCAGAAGACAGAAAGTGTTCAGTAAATGTATAAATCCATGAATGAGTGCATGCAAATCTAGTACCACTAGCAATCTTATGGGGAAGAGTTAGATGTGGTGAAAAACATAAAGGGTCACAAAAGGGGAGGAAAAAAAGAGTGGGTTTTCCCACAGCCCAAGCATGATGACATTGGAAAAAGTCATTCTCAATGTTGTTTAGTTCATTTTCTCCTTATGTTCATTGGGAATAACAATGACATTTTCTTGTCTTCCCTCACAGGATTGTTTTCAGAATAAAATGTGTTTATTAAGTATATATATGAAAATTTGCCATGCACCCTAAAGAAAACTTAATGTTGTCCTTGCTTATTATTTCTTGGGTTATGGATCATCTTCTCCTGCCAAATCATATTTGACTGCAAGAAATGGAATTTCTCTCTGCCTTGTGCTTTTACTGCATTCTTCTTAGGATCTAACACAATGCTTTATCCATTATGAGTTATTTAAAAAAAAAAAAAAGAACCTTATGAAGGAATGGGGGCCTTCTGTTTTCCAGGTTGCCCTTCCTTTTTAGAAAAAAAGTGATGATGTTTGAGGGGTTCCAACCAGTACCAACTTGTGTGCCCCTAAGCACTTTTATAAATAAAAAGGCAAAGCATGCACTGAGTGAATGCTTGATTTATACCTGTCCAGGCAATCAACCTGCCACCCACAGAAGTGTTGGAAGTTTGGCAGTTAATCATTAAAGCAGTTTCTGTGTTCTGTGCTCTAGGGCTGCACGGTTGAAGCTTTCCCATTCTGGTGCGCACTGGTCATTTCTTCCACAGTGAAAGCTTTGTCTGCCTGCATCTCTGCAGCATCGCCTGTGACCAAGGGGTCCCTTGTAGGCTGTAGGTATGTAGGTATGTAGGCTGTAGGTATGTAGGCTGTAGTGAATGAAGAAATCATCTCTGAACAATTAAGAATATGTGTACTCACAATATACGTTGAGATATTTGCCTATCGTTAACTTGATGGAATTCAATGATTTTCCCCCAATTTCTTTCATTATGGAAAGGATTGAAAAATTAGAACTTTTGTTGAATTTATTTCTCATGTTTCCATCTTTCTCATCCAAAAAGCATTGTAATTTTTCTACTGTGTTTGTATGCCCACACATTTTCAAATATATAAACAATACATATCCTTTAGATTAAAATTTTAGATTTGCCTAAGTTTCTATTTTCCAAAAACCGTAATTTTGTGCTTGAAATGAAGAATAATGTGTGTTTGAGCATAAGCACATTTGTTCTCTAGGATATGCCGTTCTTTGTACAACTTTCACTTTTTTCTCAAAAATAGATGATCCAATAAATTACTTTTCACAAATCAGAACAATTACAAAATATATTTTTAAAACTAATCATTCAAAATACTGCTATCTTTACTTCCAGAAACTGAATCATGAACTTGAAAGTTAGAAAAGAATCTTGTGTTCTGAAACATTTAAATTTCCTTCTCCCAAGATTTCATTTTTTTTTTCAGTACTAGGGATTGAACTCAGGACCCTGCACTTGCCAGGCAGGCGCTTATTCTACTAAGCTATCTCCCTGGCCCCAAGGTTTAAATTTAAATGTAATTTTTCCTCTTCTCCTAAATACCACTTTACTGAATCAGTTGAGGAATATTATTACCTCTGCCTGGCATTTATGGTAAAACTCCAAAGTCCAAAGTTTTACACTGCTTCCCAATTGACCAATTAACTCTCTTCTCTTTTCTTATCCTGTTTACCTCCTATTTGGTTCAATTAATGAGGTGTGAATTAGCTAGAAAACAAGAAGGGAGGGCTGAAGAGTGGCCAAGACCTCAATCAGGAGAACTAGATAATTAGATCATAGATAATTGCATCCCAAATAGTCAACAGTAGACTTAAAATAGCTTGACAAAAAGAAACTTCAAATGATCATTCCCTTACCAGACCAGAAGATTCGGAGTATCAGGATCAGTTGATTTTCACACTGATGATGCAATGTGACAGCTAGTGACACGCAGGGTTCTGGCGACCAGGCTAAGAACTTGGGGGCGCAGAGTGAGTGGAGATGGATCTTCTTCGCATCAATCAGAATTCCATCTCTTGGAGGCTGCATAGTCTGTTGCATATTAAGAGCATGTTGTAAACACATTTTGTGCTTCTAAAATTTGTTTTCAATAGTAAAAAGTGAGCCCTTTGGGCCACAAGTCAGTTGCAAAGAATGCGACTATGAAGCCTTCATCATTGATTCATTAGGTATCCTAGGACCTTGGGGCGCTCCCGCAGGCAGGTTGGTGTAATACCACCTGCTTTTAAATGGGTGACTGAATTGGGCTCAAGCAGAACTCAGAGCTCAGTCTACCGTTATTCCTCTACAGACAGCAACACCATGGGGATCTTTTCTGATTGACAGATTTTACTGTCATTTAAAGTAGATGCCAGAAATTTCCCATATGCCTAAGTACAGCCACAGAAAATAATCATATTGAAGTTTGAAAAAAAAATTCATGCAATATTTAGATCTCGACGACTACAAATTATAAACAGATCTAAATTACATTTGTCCACGATGAGGTCGAAGTAGCAGCCCCTCAAACATCCTTAGTGTCGCCAAGCCCCATTATAAGTCCTCAAATGCCTGCTGACTGTTAGTACATCCTTCAGGGCAGAGGAGATCAAAGGAGAACAGATGGTAACAGAACTGGGCACAGCAAACATAGGCATGGTGGGCAGAATAAGTGCAGCTCTTACGGCGAGAGCGTGGAAGGAACACTGCGTAGCAGTATGCACCAAAACCCACTATGGCTGTGCTCACTTTGGCAGCGCATATGCTAAACCTCTTGCGGCCAGCTGACCAATCGACAGCCTTCACTAGGAATGGAGTTCCTCCTTCATAATCACAAGGCAAAGAGCAGTTGTACATCACCTACAGCTCCACATGTATTGACTGTGTAGCCACAGGGGCTCAATTTTCCTAGCACACTTTCCCCATTACTCAATATTTATGCCAACCTCTTTACTTCCTTCATTGCATGTATTCTTTGTTCAAGTTGTCTTCTTCTCTAAACTGCAAGCTCCCCGTAGTCACTTTTCTTAGGGAGGGAGATTTCCTTTTAATAAAAGACTAACAGCACCCCCAATTACCGTACTCCAAGTGTAAACATTTCCTGACTTCTAAAAGCTAATACTGCTTTTGCCTGTCCTTGGACTTAAAATAAATGAAAGTATAAAGAGTGTGCTATTTTGTGCCTGGCTTCTTTTGTTCAATATAGTGTTTATAAGATTCATATTGTTGGAGGCTATGATTTCAGTAAGTGTTCCCCAAAGGTTGTGTGTTATAAGCCTGGTCTCCAGAGTGGTGCTACTGGACGATGACAGACGCTTAGAAAGATGAGGCCCACGGAGGTCTTTAGATTACTGGGGACAGTGCTGTGCTGGAGAGTGTGGGACTGCAGTCCCTCCCTATTCCTCTCACTTGCTTCCTGGCCATGAGGGTCCATCATAAACTCCATGCCATCCCCTCCCCAGGCCCTTCAGAGGCCCAAAGTACTGGGTCTCCTCAGTCTCTTGACTGGAACTTCCAAAACTAGGAAACAAAGCTTTTCTCTCCATTAATTAATTATGTCAAGTACGTCCTTATGCTTATTAAGTGTTAGAAAACTTAATATTATTCATTCTTATTGCTCTAATTTGGTATATTCATATATTCTTTATATGAATGTACCAAATTTGCTTCCCTTCTATGTATTTGGGTAGTGTCTGCATAGAAATATTCCAGAAAATTCTATAAATAAATGTTTATGAAAAGTAATGTCTTTTGGTGAGCATATGTGTACTCTTCCATGGCATCTCTACATAGCAGTGGAATTACTAGGTCATAGGGTATGCATATGTTCAGTTTCAGCAGATATGCCAAACAGTTTTTCAGTGTAGTTAAACAAATTTCCTCCTCACCATAAGTGTGGGAGTAAGGATCTCTCTTTTATTCAATATTGCATCTCTTGCACCTGTTACAACCCTCAAACTTATTAAGAACCCTGGACTAATGCATTCATGTAACCAGCAGTATCTAAATGACCATTGACTGACTTTTCATTGGTCTTTCCATCAAAAGCTAAAACAAATTTCTAGACCGCTTTACAGTTTTGCGGACAGCCATCCCTAAATAAGAAGGGATGAAAAGGGGACTTCGTCACTTGCTCACTGTTCTCCAGAACAAGGAGTTCACTAGCGAAATGTGCAGTATCAAACTGGTAATGTAGGAGAATCCGAATGTGATCACACAGAAAGGCACTGAAGTGTCACCTGTATCCTACCCCCTTACTGGATAGTGGACAGCACAGAGTTCCAAAGAACTGAGTTGGAACCCTAAACTTAAAATAGTATGCTCGGAATTAATGAGTGAACACATTCTGTGTTTTCTTCTCTAAAACTTTGGGTTGGATGACTATTTAATTTGTGTGACCTATTGTGGTTAGGGATGTTAGGACAGGCCTGTTTCAGGACAGTCCATATTTTATTGATAACTTTTCATATTTTTGATTGTGTGTGTGTGTTTGTGTGTGTGTGTGTTTGCGTGTGTGTGTGTGTGTGTGTGTGTGTGTGCTTGCCAAGCAGATGCTTGTGCTGCTGAGCCATATTCCCGGCCCTAACTTTTCATATTTTTACTGTGTCCACTGTTCTCAACACATTCTTTGCTTTAATTACCTAAGTATGACAAATTCTTTTGGTTACCATGTAAAATCATTCATGTTTTTGGAGAGATGAAAGTTTTTTCTTTTTTCCATGCTCTGGTCAGAATCAGTTCTGATAATGATCTTTTAAGCTGCATGCTTTTTTTAAATTTCTTTGTATCAAATGCCTCTGATACAAACCATGTTGCAGAATAAGCCCCAAATCTTTTATCTAAAAAAAAAATACATTATAATGAATATAATGAAAATCGAAATAAACCAAATTCAACATTTATAGATATCGAATCAATAATTCCAAATAGTTTGATGAAGATTGAGTCAGTACTGGGTTCCAAGATATGGGCTAGAGATTGCATTTGGATGAAGACGTAGGTCATAGATTTAATTAATTACTTCAACTCTTTATCCATTCTTCTGTAATGCTCTCTTCTAACAAGACTATTTTCTAGTTTCTTCCAACAAGAACAGAGTTATGCATCGTTATCTGTGGGGCAATGGTTTCAAAATACCCCACAGACACCAAAATGCACAGATGTTCGTTTCTTATGTATACTACTGTAGTATTTGTATGTAACCCATATGTACCTCCTATATATTTCAGGCAATCTCTACACTACTTATAATGCCTAATACAATCTTAACTGCTATGTGAAAGATTATGATGTTACATTGTTTAGGGAATAATGACAAGAAAAAAATTCTGCCCATATTTTTTTATTTTAATTTTTTAATAGATTGCAAATTGAAAATAAATTATTTACAAACATAAA
>NDGN011333644.1:0-10959 GCA_002564285.1 Tympanoctomys barrerae | reverse complement strand
GCATGAAACTACTATTACAAATTACCATCTGCAGTGAAGTTGCTTAGTTCACAGGTATCAGTACATATAGTTAGTCAAGGTAAGAATCTTTCCAATTTACTGCTAGATTAAAAAATCTTCTGAAAAAAAAATCCTCTGAAGATTCTCAGGATCATTGCCTTGCCCATCTTCTACATATAACTGTATGGCTTGATTTATTCATGTTTCCTAGCTCTTCTCTGATTTAGTCTTTAGAAGCTTAACTTTTGCATCTGAACACATTCTAGCTCATCTTGTTCAACTTAGGTGCCACATAGATTCCTACAAGGTGACTGTCTCAGTCAGTTTTCTCTCATTGCTGGAACAAAATACCCAACACTCAAAATGAAGAAAGAAAAGGTTGATTTAGCTCACAGTTAGTGGAGCTTTCAGTCCATACTCAGCTGGCTCCAAGGCAGAGCGGCGCATGGCAGAAGGCAGCCTTTCATGTCAGCAGAAAACAGCAAAGAGCAAAGGGAGGGGCAGTGGCTGCAGCCAGCAAGCCTCTCTCTCCTTCTTGCATTGTATTCAAGCTATCAGCCCCAGCACAGTGGAGCACTCACACCCATAATTCCCTCATTTGGATCATGAGTAATCACACGTTCTAGAAACCTGCCCCAGTGAGGCTTTGAGGAGACAACTAGACCATAACAGTGATTTCCTGTATCATAAGGAGTAACTTTTTAAGGTGGTCAGGCTAGGTGGAAGGACTGTGGCCTTTGGGCCTACTTAGAATGCCATCTCTGTTGCTTCCTGCTTCTGGGTCTCAGAAAAGCCTTTCCATCACAAATGAAGAAAGTGAGATCTTCAACAAGAAGGTTGTTCTGGTGTTAAGTGGAAAGCAGACGTCATGTTACAGACAGTGCCCTGAGAAACTTGTGGTCAGTGTGCTGAAATGTTAATAGTGGCATCATTTGATGATTGGACTGGCACTGCTAGTCCTGATCTGTGTGTTCCAGCCTGTCCTCTTCCTCATAATCTAGAATGGAAAGCAGTGAGATAACTTCACTAAAAGGAAAATAAGTGTCTACTGCAAATCCTCTAGTGTTGATTAAAATTCATTTGAGATATGGCTCATCACCATCCCTTTTTGTATTTCTCATGGTCAATTGAATCTGCTTGTCCTTTAGCGGAATTTAATGCAGATGATACAATAAAGAAAAATATTGATGTAACAATACACTGCCATCCGCGTCCTCTCTCTGTGCCATGCAGTATTGATTTCAATAGACCAGGTCAAAGCTGAGTGTTTCCTGCTTTCAAAGGTGACCTCGGAGGCTTCATCCTATTCTGCCTTTTTACTCCCAGGAGAGAAGGTCTCAGTTCTTGGCTGACAGCAGAAGACAGAACAGTAATATCAGGAAGTAAAATAAAATCTCCATTTGACATACTTGCAAATCAATTTTCCTATGGAATAGAATTTTTGGTGTTGGGCAGTCATTGAAAATAGTTATTGATCAAAAAACTTAGCCAATTGGTTCTTTAGTCACATGATTCAGATTGACTTGCCAAAGATGACTTCATCTCGTAATCCTCATAAAATATGGAAATTGTGTTTTTAAAAATTCTGTTATAGAAGCTATCTGTGGAGACTTCTAACCTAGGATTTAATCTGACTTTCAGGACTGGTATTTTGATCTTGGAACTGAGGGCCATAATTTGATCTCTTAAAATGGATATTAAAGTTCAACAGAAGACATTTGGAGTATAAGAGAAGGTGATAACCACAAATACTTTTTCCTTTATAATTTTTATATATTTGAATGTATCTTATTTCAAAAGATAATTCTTTATTTTTAACTTTGAAGCACTACAGGTTAAGTCCTATGCTGTGGAAACTTGACTACAGCAACCCACCCAGTTAAACGTGAACTATGAGTTGCTTTTCACAATCTTCAGGTGGCTGTGTAGAAAAAACAGGTGACATGACACACCTTGGTAATTGAAAACATCTGGTAAGGGTTGGCTTTTCTCTTTTCTTCTGCTCATGTTCCTCCTAATTGATATGGTAATTTGGATGCTGAGTGAAACCCCAGGGCTTAGCGTCAGTACCACTGTCACTGTTGTGCAGTTTCTTTGAGCCACACATCTTCAGCAGCGCTTGTTCCTGGTGCAGGCTCTCTGTTGGCTGTTGGAAGGACAGAGGGCCTGTCCCAGTTCCCCGATGGAGACGGAGGACTGGGGCTGCTCAGTACCTTGCAGCCTAGCTAGTTGACCTGGATTCAGGCCTACTGCACAGTAAGAGAACAGTGGGGGATAGGCCGATGTGGATGTGCGATGTGCGACATGTGACGCATGACACGTGACGTATGACGCAGGACCTATGACGTGTATCCTGTGACGCACTATGTCGGAAGGGGCCATCTTGTGGATGGCCTGTGAGTCCAGGTTTCTCCAGGGAAACAGATTCAGAATCGATAAGATAGCGAATCAGTGCGATTTATTTGAAGGAACTGGCTTGCGCATTGTGCTATTGAATGGTGCAGTCTGTGGAAGCCCGCAGGACCGGCCAGCGGGTGTCCTTTGGAGGAAAACCAGTGCACCTTGAGACCCCACAATTAACTGAAATAGACCACACGGATGCTTAACTCTTTCATGATGTCTCTGTGTGAGAAATCCAAAGAAGAAGTGAAGAGCAAAACAGAAGACAGATAATAGGAAGTGGGAAGATCTTTTGCAAAGGGACTAAGAGATGGGGGCGGGGAGGGGAGGAAAACGGATGAAGTAAGAATTCACATGAGCTGTGTAGGTGGACAGCTCCCCACGAGGAATGCGATCATCGTGTACTGGAAACGTGTGCTAATGAAATCTTAAGAAGAACTAGTCTAGCAGGGTGTGGTGGCGCACACTTGTAATCCCAGGCCCTGCAGGGCTGAGGCAGCAGGAGCCCAGAGCAGAGACCAGCGTGGGCAGTCTCACAACTTTGCAAAATCCTGTCTCAAAAGTAAAAGTAAGACACATGGAGGGGATGTAGCCTGGTGCGAACGCCCTGGATGTGAGCCCTACACTTGGGGCGGCGCGGTGGGCCAGTGTCCAGGGACGGAGTTCCCTCTTCCTCACAGATAGGGTTATCTGCTTTCCTTGAAGTCTACAGATTTCAATGATAATTAAATTTAGACAGAAGCACCTAACTGCCCTTTGACCAGGCATCTGGGTACTTTCTATGGTTTAGATCAAGCTGTTTCCCTTGAAGCCAGAGGAGCTCTAGACAAGGCTTTTGGATGGTGATGGAGTAGTGAGGCGATACAGCGGGCTTGCAGTTACAGGGTGGGATCTGGCTGGAAGTGGGGCCGCTGGGTGACCTGCAAGGTGTGCCTTCCTCCTTCCCTCTGCTCCCTGGGTGCCCTGGCGGGAGCCTTCTCCTCTGCCTAGCGCCCTCTGCCGTGCCCTCCTGCCCTTCGCTGAAGTTGTAAGGCACAGGAATCCTCTCTGTCTTTCACCTGTGGGTGTTGGGGAGTTCGTGCTGGAGGTGAGGCAAGTGGCTAAGACAGCACTATAACTTAGCCACGCAGGTGCCTAACGTTAGCTCTGAGGCGATAGATCATGGAGGGAGGCTATTAGGAGACAGTCCTTGGAAATGTAGGTCCTTCACTGTACCCAAAGTATGCAATCAGTAGGCCTGTAGTGGGTGAGGAAGCCATGTGCCAGAAAGGCCCTTGCCCTAGTAACATTTGCCACCTGTTGAATGAAAGGACCATGTTCCCACCAGAAGGTTGATTTGGGTTTGCCCTCAACATCAAATGCTACTTTTTCTGCATATTTACTTGATCATTTTTTTCACTGTCCTTTGCAGATCCCTGATTTTCACCTGATTCTTTTCTGTCTCCCATGATCTTTTTTTGCAGTACGGGACACTGAACTCAGGGTATTGCATTTGCCAGGCGGGTGCTTATGTGGCTGAGCTATAACCCTGGTTCTTGTCGGTGATTTTTAAAAACACAGGTATTTTATTTAATCACAAATAATTCTTAAAATTTTAATTATTAACTATTTCTGGAACTCATTTCTGTGGCACAAATCCAGAGATTTACAAAAGTGTACATGAAAGTGAGGGTCCCTCTCACTCTTGACGCCAGGTCACCCCCAGTCCTTTCCCAGAGCCAGTGACTAGTACTAGGTCATTTCATTTTAGAGATAATCTATAGTAACAGAGGAACTGAGTATAGATGCATTAAAATATATGTGCAGATGACCATATCTACTTTTTCAGTTATCAGAATACACTGGAGATTGTTTCACTTGAATGTAGTTAAACCTGTCATTATTTTTAGGACTACATAATATTCTCTCTCTCTCTATTTCTTTTTTCTTTGCCTTTTTCTTTCTTTCTTTTCTTTTTTTTTGGGGGGGCGGAAATGGGGATTGAACTCAGGCCTTTGTGCTTGCCAGGAAAGCACTTATTCCCCTGAGCCATCTCCCAAGCCCCTTATTTTTTTATTTGGATATTGGTACAGGGTCTCACTACATAGATCGGACTCACAGTGATCCTCCTGTTTCAGCCTCCCCAGCGCTGGGATTACAGGCATGCGCCACCACACCCATACTCTGTTGCCTGGTCAGCAAGACCTGGGGATGGGGCGGGCGCTGCATGTGGGACTGGGGATTGAACCCTAGTGCCTGGGCTTGCCAACGCAGGCGCTTGTTCCGCTGCGGTAACTCACCAGCCCACACAACATATACCATACTTTAGTCGGTCCTCTCTCTGGGTTCTTTCTAGTCTTGTGCAAATGAGGTGATGCAGACATAATATCCTTGTGCACACTTCCTTTCTGTTCTATAGGACACTGTCTGAGAAGTGGTTTCTGGGGCACAGGCTATGTGCATTGGACGTTTTAATGTATTAGCAGACTGCCTGCTGAGGAGGCCATGCTGGTCAGCATACCTACAGTAACTGGTTGTTTTCACTTCCGACCTACCGTTACGCCAATTCGGCATCCCACAGGGATGTTTTCAAGGATGGTGGTACATGTCGGTCGATCCAGTTTCCTGCCCTTCCTGCCCTTGGTACTGGCCACCAGTCTCGGGGAGGCAGCCTCCTGGGTAGACCTGCGGAAGGGGAACGTGCCAGGGAACGTGCGCAGAGGGACGCTGACCTGATGGGTTCTCCTTGCTCGGGCCTGGTTGGATCCCAGTCCAGGTCCTCCTCGGGGCTTGCCCCAAGGCCACGCAGCTCCTGGGTGTCAGGAGTACAAGCTGGACTTGGGCTACTCTGTGACCCAGGCTCACAGATTCGTCACCACGGGGATTGCTGCAGCCCTGCCAGGTACGTGCGAGCACTCCGAGCCCTCCGTGGAGTCGCCAGTCCTTGCTCATCAGGTGTGTGTGGAGGGAGGTGGGGAGGAGCGGACTGGAAGGTCGCAGGCGTGGGGGGCTGGACCCCAGGTCGTCCAGCTGTGTAACTCAGCAAGCTGTGTCAGTCCTGGGGCAGAGGAGCTTTATTCTTAGTTGAGCAGGAGCTAATGAGAGCTGTATTTCTCTGAATCTGCCCATTGCATGAAAACAAATGTTAATGACCGCTGGGCTGGAAAGGCCAGATCCAATTTAGCAAACGAGAAGGCCTCTTCCCCCAGCGGTTATAAAGCAGCGTGCGGAGGTCTAGGGCAGGCTATCCAGCAGTGCAGGGCATGGGCGGCTGCGCTGTTAACTGCAGAGCTCAGGCCTGCAGCTGGCCTCTGCCTGGGAAGCAATTAAGGTGGCTTGGCCCCAGCAGCGCGCCAGCAAACGCCTCCCTCAACGCCTCACCTCGTTGGAACTCTGAAGGCTGGAGACCTCAGGGTGACGGAGGCATGGGAATGCGCGCGGCAGCTGGGGAGCCGCCCATCCTGACCAAGAGCACAGAGGGGGACGCCACCCCACCTTCCCAGAAGGGTGGCTCCGGGCCAGCTCCTTCCTTTGGCCAGCCTCGAGGAGCTGCTGGCCGGCCCTGCTGGTAGCCGCCCCGGGCTCCTCGCCGCGCCTCCCCGTGGCTACCGGGCAGCCACCCGCCCGCCCACCGTCTCTTCAGCGCATCTTCCTCCTCCAGCCTGGCCGTGGATGCCCAGGGGCGTCGCCGGGGCTGAGGGAGGCCCACGGTGATTCAGAACAGGTTTCTGAGATGTGCAGTTAGCTTGTTTATTTCTATTTTTAATTTTTTTAGTAGCTCGGTGTATGGTAGCAGCTGACGATGACGTCCTCCATTCCCCGCGGTGTCTGGAGGGGCGGTGGACCCATCTGTTAGCATTCCGCCGGCGGAGAGGCTGGCTACGGGGAGGGGCGAAGGCTGTGTCGTGGTTCGCTCGCCCCTCTTCTTTCCCATTCCTTCAGAGGCCCGTGCATGCGCCCCACTGAAGCCAGCGCCCATCTCTCCAGGGCACCTGAGCACCGGTTTGACCTTGCAGTTGCAGTGTGGGCACCTCCTAGGGTAGAGCACTTTCTCCCAGGGGACAGACAGGCTGTCCCATCGCTGCCTGTCCCTGGTGCCACCCTGCACCCTTCAAGACCTGCGGAATTGTTTTCCTCGAGGGTCCTAAGGGCCTAGGGTTCTGGGAAGCACGGGTCCAAAAGGGACAAACAGAAAGAACTAGCGCCGCGTTTCTGGGTGGCTAAGAGACCACCATTTCCCCACCTGCCTGCCACGTGTCATGGGACTTGGTCAGCCCATACCCACCTTGGTTCGTCTTCTCAGTTCTCACAAGTTGGAAGATATATTTGCATTGAACAAACTCAAGGTGGGATTCATCTTGACCAATCACACTCAGGGGCCAAAACTTTGGAATTGTTCCAGTTGGCCTGAGAGGAGGAGGAGGAGGGTATCATCTTAACCACGTGGGCTTAGAAAGGGAGGCAGGTGCTTTGTAAGCTAGAAATCAGAGCCTTAAAATAGAACAGTGTTCTAAGATGAGCACAGTGTGGATGCATGCTGACAGTGCAAAGCCAGAAAGTGCGCGCTGGCTGCCAGTGGGCCCCGGAAGTGGCATGACCCCACAGGGTTGTACTGAGCTGAAAAGTCCCTGTCTCTCAGTGACACTGTAGCTGCCACACTGTCATAGTGCAGCATTACACATGTTGTCTGACACTGGTGTGAAGTCTACTACTCTGCCAGTTATGCAAAGACACAGTAATGCAATTGTGTAGAATGTCTAGTGCGTGATGAGGACAATAGGCACCACGGCACCATTTATGCACTTACTATCCCGTACTCTGTAAAAGTTTAGTGACTGCATAGTAGTTATACAGGATGGCGTAACTTAGACATATTCCTATGAGCACAGAACATCCATAGCTGACTTCTCACCCGGCCCTGTGACTAGGCTTTTCCTTTCTTCCTTTCCCTCCTTATGCTTTTCTCTTTGCTCATAACCTCCTTTCAACTTTTCTGCCATCTTGTTTTTAACTCTTATGCTCTATACATGCGAGAAGACAGTGTTTGCTGAGCTTGTTTTGCTTTGTGTGATAATCGCCAGCTCAGTCCATTTTCCTGCGCATGACATGCTCTCACGCTTCCTTATGGCTGGATAGCATTCTGTCCTGTATAAATGCCACATTTAAAAAAATCTATTCAGTTGTTGGTGGGCATCCAAGCCATCTCTCTAAGTTAGCTATTTTGTCAATTATGGTGCAGTAAGCCAGGTGTGGTAGTATATGCCTATAATCCCAGCACTTGGAGGCTGAGGCAAGAGGATTTCTGTGAGTTCAAGGCCAGCCTGAGCTGCATAACCCTGTCTCAAGAAACAAACAAACAAAAAATTATGAGGCAATAAACATGGGTTTGCAGTTCTCACTCTCATCTGATTTTAATTCCTTTGGAAATATGCTGAGCAATGGTATAACTGTTGCCATTATTTTGTAATGCATCATTTCTACTTACAAAACAATAGATTCACTGCATTGGTTGGTTGCAGCGAGAAGCCGCATGGCATGATTAACCCATGCTCTGTCCATCTGGGTAAGTGCCCTCCAAGTGTTTACACACCTGGGAACTTGCCTAGCAGCATGTTTCTCAGGACATAGCTCTGCTGTGAAGTGATGCATTCTCATACTCATCTTGGAGGCTGACCTAAAGATCTCAGGTGGGCAGGAGCAGCCAACCACGCAGGACATCCTGAGCTTTGACAAATATACAGTGAGCTGGATAGGAAGAATCAGCATTATGAAAATGGCCATACTCCCAAAATTATTACACAGATTTAATGCAATTTTTATCAAAATACCATCAAGGTACCTCACAGATCTAGAGAAAACACTCTTAAAACTTATTTGCAATCAGAAAAGACCTAGAAGAGCAAAAGCAATCTTGGGCAACAAAGGCAACTCAGGGAGCATTACAATCCCTGACTTGAACTTATACTACAAAGCTACTGTGATAAAATCAGCATGGTGCTGGCAAAAAAACAGACATGAAGATCAATGGAACAGATTAAAAGGTGCAAATACACCTTTGAATTCAGCCATCTTATCTTTGACAAAGGGGCCAAAATTATTCACTGGAAGAAAGATAGCCAATTGAACAAATGGTGTTGGAAAAAACTGGCTCTCCACATGCTCAAAACTAAAACTAGACCGGGGTCTATTGCCATGTACTAAACTAAAGTCAAAGATCTAAATATTCCAACAGAAACACTAACTCTCCTGGAAGAGAAAGTAGGTGGAAATCTTGAAGACATAGGAGTATGCAGACAGTTCATGAACAAAAACCAAACTGTACAGGAAATACTGCAAAGAATCAACAACTGGGATCTCATCTTATTGAGAAGCTTCTGCACATCAAAATAAATCACCAACAGAGTGAAAAGACAACCCACAAGTTGGGAAAAAAAAAACAACAATCATTCAGGCAAAGGACTTCTACCTAAATTATATAAAGAACTAAAAGAATATTTGGCCATCCCAAATTTAAAGGCCAAATCCAAAAATGGGCATGTGAAATGAATGTATACTTTACAGAGGAAGAAATACAAGTGGCAAATAAATATCTGAAAAAATGCTCCACATCACTGACCATTCAAGAAATGCAAATTAAAACACATCAAGATACCATCTCACCCCAGAAAGAATGGCTGTCATAAAGAAATCAACTAACAAGAAATGCCAGAGAGGCCGTGTCGAAAAAGGAACCCTTCTCCACTGCTGGTGGAAATGTAGACTTGCTCAACCACTATGAAAATCAGTGTGGAGACTCCTAAAAAAGCTAGGACTGGAAATTCCATTCAATCCAGTTATTCCCCTTCTGGATATTTTCCCAAAAGAACTGGAAACATCATGCCATAATGATACATGTACATCTATGTTTATAGCTGCACAATTTGTAATAGCCAAATCTTGGAAACAACCAAAATGCCCATCACTGGAGGAATGGATAAGAAAGATGTGATATTTTTATATAATGGAGTACTATTCAGCTATAAAGAAAGACAAAGTTGAAGCCTGTGTAGGTAAGTGGATGCAACTAGAGGCTATACTCATAAATTAAATAAATCAGAGCCATATGTGTAAATATCATATTGTCTCTGTAGGGTAAGAACCTGAAAGAATAAAAACAGGCAAGGTATACTAGGTAAAGTAAAACAGAAAGAAACTGAATTTAAGGATTAAACAACAAAGATGAGAGAAAGGAGAAAAGATAGGAAAAAAAGGAGGGAAAAACATACAACTGTATATACAGGATGGCTGAGATGATTGTACTCATAATTTCCATCAGCTTTTTGAAAATAGCAGTTAATATTTAGAATTTTTGCCTTGACTAACTGTATGCTGATATCTGCATCTGAGCAATGACATTGAGGACAGCAATGTGTAATACAAAACCCATGGTGGAATACCTCTTATCTTGGTCTTCTAAATGTGCACCATTTCTAATGTCTTATCAATTATTATGCAGTCTTTAAAATAAAACAAAAAAAGACAAGGAAAAAAATTAAAATTTTTTGAAAATAAGCACTGATATCCAATTATTTCCCCAATCTTGCATTACTGTATCTGTTAATCAGAGCAACAGATTTGATGATAAAAATAGATATTTTAACAACCATTGTTTTTAAAAAAATATTGAGAAAAAAGCAATGAGACAATTTCAATAGGACAGTTACAATAATTAATACATTGCATATTATTGTCTTCGTAATAGTTTTTGATATTACAAGATGCACACATGATAGTTTGTCTAAGCACTATTAGTACAGATCTTTCTCATAGAATTAAGAGAAAATAGCTGTATATCTATGCTAACTATTTTGTTAACAACCATTGTTAATTAGCTATTCCTGATTTGAAAATCTGTAACATATGTGTATTGTTGTATGTTACCCTGTTTCTTTTTTATATTTATTTTAATTTCTGTTTTTACTTTTCAAAATAAAATTTAAACACACACACAAAAATGGTGAGGCCCACCTGATCGTCCCCCAGTTGAGTTGGAAGGGACTGTAAGAACCACTTTTCCAAGTAGTCCTTCAGAAAGCCAAGGAAATGAATCACACAGAGCTGAGTGACAGACCTGGCTTGTACTCGTGGTTAGCGGCGCAGCAGGAACGTGGATCTGTGGATTCCTCCTCAGGGCTCTTCTCCCTACATCCCTGCCATTCTTCTTGTGAGACAATGATGTGGTCCAGCCAGGGCTGGGTAAGAATGGAGGAAACCTAGATCTGGGTCTTGAGATATTCTCCGTGTATATTTCCTAGCAATATTTGAGTCTGCTAAGTAACATTGTCCTGCTAGAAAATTATAGCTAATACATGTATTTATTATGTACAGGTAATAAATGTATATACACACATAAATGCAAACAAAGCTTTATACATGGGTTTTAATTAACAACTATCAATTTTATGAATCTCTATACAAGCTCAAGGGCAACTTAGTTTCATGTCCTTTCTCTGTCTCACTCCCAAAAGAATGAAATTTCTGGGGTTGGTGAGATGGCTCAGTGGTCTAAAGCACCTACTTAGAACAAGCTTAGCAAAGCAC
>NDGN011333634.1:1717-18028 GCA_002564285.1 Tympanoctomys barrerae | reverse complement strand
CAGCCCTTCTTTTTCTCTAATTTTTGGTCTGCAAACTTAGGTTATTAACCCTCCAGAAGAGAACACATATTTTTTATCTTAGCTCCTTGGGAGGCTAAAGCTGGAGGATCACAAAGTCAAGGCCACCTTTCACAACTTACCGAGACCCTGTCCCAAAATAAAATTGAAAGTTCTTGGGATATAACTTGGCACTAGCACTTGTACCTAGCTTTGTGAGTCCCTGGGGTTCAATTCCTAGTACCACAACGGAAAAAAAAAGTGTTTTCAGTGTATTTTTCAGAACTGTGCAGCCTAGCTACAACCTAACCTTGGAACAGAAGGAAACCCCACACTCACTGTCAGTACTGCCACCACCCCACTTCCCACACCTTGATCTAGCAGACTGCAGTGTCTCTACTTTCTGGTTCTGTGAATTTGCCTGTCCTGGACCTTTCATTTAGGTAGAATCATACACTCTGTGGCTTTCCTTGATTGGCATCATTGACTTGGCATAATGCTTTCAACATTCATCCATGATGTAGCATTTATCGGAATTTTATTCCTTGTATGACAAAAATATTTCATTGTACAGATATGCCACATTTTGTTTATTCTTTTATTAGCTGGTGGACTTCTAGGTTGTTTCCACTCTTTTAACTCTTAGTAAAGAACTGGTTTCCATGTAAAGGAATAGAGCTCCTGGGAATAACCACAGACAAGTTGTTGATTTTTATTTTCTCTATTAATTGTATTTCCAGTTTCTTTGATTTGTGCTATAACTTTGCTATTGCTTTTATTCTCCATACTTGATTTAAATTTACTCTTTTCCTTGTTTCCTAAAATGAAAACTTAGATTATTTATTTTAAATTATTAAGTGCATCTCTAACATATGCATTTAATGCTATAAATTTTTACCAAGTACTATGCTTTTGCTGCATACTCTACAAATTTTGATAGACTTACTTTCATTTGCTTCAAAATATTTTTTCTCTTGAAAAGTCTTAAGTTATTTGATCTCCAAATATTTTGGGGCTTTCCAGCTATCTTTCTATTATTGATTTCTAGTTTTAATTTCTTTGTGGTCTAAGAACATACTTTCAAATTTGTTAAGAATCGGTTCCATGCCCCGGATGTGGTCTTTGTTGGTGAATGTTCTGTGTGACTTGAGAAAGGTGTGCAGTCTGCCCAGGCTCAGTGGCTCATGCCCATAAGTCAAGTGTGGAGGCTGAGACAGGATGTTCATAGCTTGAGGCCAGTCTGGGCTATGCAGTCATATAATAAGAAAATATATTTCTTATTATAAAGAAATAAGGAGAATGTACATTCTGCTGTTGAGGAATGGAGAATTTAATAATGTCAATTAAATCTTAGTGGTTGATGGTGCTGTCAGCTCAGCTCTACTTACAGGTTTCTGCCTGCCTGCTGGATATGTCAGTTACTGATAGAGGGTACTAAAGCTCCTACCACATAGTGGATTTATCTCTTCATGCTCCATCCATTTGCCTCATGTGTTTGGATGCTGTGGTTAAGCACATGCACATTCAGAGTAATTGTTTTCACAGTGACTTGAACTCAGTGGTTGTTTAGTTTTTGTTTTTGTGGTACTAGACTAGGAAATATAAAAGGGTTTGTCTTTTTTTCGGTTGGTTGATTGGCTTGGGACTTGATTGGTTTTTGTTTTGTTTTGTTTTTATTTGAGACAGCGTCTCACTATGCAGTTTGGGCTGGCCCTGTGCTCACTCTTGTAGCCCCCAGGCTGGTCTACAAACTCACAGTGACCCTACTATCTCAATCTCCCAAGTGCTGGGATAACAGATATGTGCTACCAGCCCTGGTTCTGGCAGCATGGCATGCCATATCAGGGATCAAACCCAGGTCCTTGTGCTTGCCAGGCAGGCACTTAGACGGATAAGCTATCTCCCTGGTCCCTGTTGTTGTTGTTGTTGTTTTCTAAGAGATGTATCTGGATATGTTGCCCTGGCTGGCCTTGAACTCCTGGGCTGAAGTGATCTTCTTGCCTCAGCCTCCCCCGATCACAGGCACATGTATGCCACCATGCCCCCTGAAATATCTAGTATTTCATTTTGCATTCATGTGTTCTTTCCATAATGCTCTTGTTTTTTAGGTAACTTCAAGGTTGTTTCTCCCTGCTTGCCATTTTTATATAGCACTCCCTTCTAGGCTTCCAGCTTGCTCTGAAGCTACCCTGCAGGTCTATGGGTGGATATATGATGTGTATAAACAGGCTCTCCTCACAGAGAAGGACTCAGTGCTGCAGGAGCCTCCAATAAGAAGCAGCTGACTGAGCATAAAGGAAAAGCAAAGCCCCCACTACAAAGGAGCCTTGATTGGTAAAAGCCTGCCTGGAATGCAGCCCTGAGGGTGACTGACTCCAGCTAGGTGTCCTGCTACACTGGCCTGAGGGGGAAATCCACTGGAGAAGCTGAAGTCCACATTGCTCCATGGCAATGACAAGTGTCTCCCAGCCTTGCATCCTTGCCCGTTTGCCCTCTCTGTGCCCAGCACAGCTCATCAGGGCTCCTTTACTCCTGCAAAAAGTGAGGACTGGGGATGGGCCACCTCCCAGAGTCAGCTGGGCAGGAGGGTCTCTCACTGCTGAATGATGAGCATGCTTTCTGCTCTCAGAGCTGGACTCAGCAGGCCCTGAACCCCTGAGGACAGAGCAGGTGTGTGCAGCACCCTAGGAGAGGGCTTCTGCGAGAGGAGGACATTCACTCCTTGCCACGGACAGCTGCCTTGTCATCTGCACTGTACCTGTCTGTTCCCAGTGTGTGTCTGTCTCTTTCTGGGTTGCTTTCTAGGATGCTTTGCTGTGCTGCTTTTTCTTTCCCTCACACTGCTCACGGGTCCTAATCCACCCCTCACCTGTGGCTGGGCACCTGCGCTCTGCTGAGGAAGCAGGTATCCAAGCACACACGTGACACTTGTCTCTGGGAAGGAGGGGTCTGGTGCTGCCGCCAGCCACGTTTCAGCCTCTAGACAGAAGAAAATAAGTCTGTGAGCCCGTTTCTCTCATCAGCAAACTGAGGGGCCAGGGCTTATCCTAAGAGATTGCTGCATGTAAGACAGGCGGAAAGGCGTTAGAGGCAGTTGGCAGGCAGGCCAGTGAGGGTGGGGTCACCTAGCAAAACTGTTATTGTTTTTCTTTCTGATATTCATCTAAGGGAATGTTCTCAGCAGTAACTGATTAATACTGTACTTTCCAACCATCCGATGAAATTCATTTAAGTTTGCCCTGAATGATTTCCACTGGTTTGTAGACTTTTTTGTCTTACTCTCTAATTCAAAAAAATTACTTAATTGCATATAAATGTAAATGCTCTTAACACCCACAAATATCCAGGGTGAAAAGCAACTTTGATTAGTAGCAGCTTATTTTTGTTAATGTATTTAGCAATTGTTTCTAAGCGCTACAGTGAACCTACTTGGTGTTTGTGGGAGGCCTGGGCAGATCACCGAGCTGTTTGGGGACACAACTGCTCGGTTCTCCCTTTGCGTCTCCTCCTGCATCCCCTGTTGTGAATTAGCCAACACCTTTTTCTGGGTGCATCATAAGACTTTACTGCCTTAACCCTCACTTTTGATTAGTTTTGTAAGGACAGTGTCATTATCTCAGGCAGCTTTTTCAAAATCAAGATCTATTATTCTAAATGTTTTGCAGTCATTCAAGTCTGCATTGCATGAATGAACTGTAATAAGCCAAGCCTTCTAGTTTTTATAATTCTTTTTTATCCTCTACAGATATATTTTTTCTTATTATTTATTCTAATAGGGAATAAACACTTTGTTTCAAGAATGGGAACACAGCTTGATGCAGTGACACATGCCTGTAACCCAGGACTCTGGGAGACCAAGGTGGAAGGATCAAGGATGTGAATCCCAGCTGGGGAAATTAGAGAAAGTCCCTGAGTATAATGCTGAGGATCACCAAGAAGGAAGGAAGGAAGGAAGGAGGGAGAGAAAGAGAAAGGAGAGAAGAGAGAGAGACAGACAGACAGAGACAGAGAGACAGACACAGAGAGAATGAGATGAGAGATTGAGAGAGAGAGCAAATCAGGTCAGGTCCCTGATGTCTATTCTGCTTACTTAAGGTGCAAACTGCTCACACTGATCGTGAAGGGATAAGAATGTCTTAAAACTTCAGGAATAATGTATCTCCCCCACACCAAGGTAATGTAGTTGTTAGCTGTCTGAGGCATTCTGAATGTGGAATGAAAATCTGCATAGACTATTGTCAGAAATCTCATTGATGTTGTTTTCTACAGTACTTGAAATCATATCCATGGGTAGTCTACCACTGAGCTACATCTCTCCCCCTTTTATATTTTTTATTTTTGAGACGGTCTTACTGAGTGGCCCAGGCTGGCCTCAAACTTCCCATCCTTCAGCCTCCCAGGTTGCTGAATTTATAGGCATACGCAGCCACACTCAGTTTAAATTTTCAAATAAATGCTTACGTATGGGACTATGTTATAGCAAATAATTGGTATACTCCAGAAATTATCACAGGCATGAAAAATAAAGAATAAGATATATGCAACTTCTTAATATTTTGATTCTCAATTTATTAAATTTGTGTTCTTTTAAAAGAAACTAAAATCTTGGTTTTTATTTATCTAAATTTCCATTCCATCATTCTTCCTTCAATAAGATTCACTACCTTAAAAATAAAACTCCAGGGCTGGAGAGATACCTCAATGGTCTAAGTGCCTGCCTGGCAAGCTCAAGGATCCAGGTTCAATCCCTGATACCACATGCCATGCTGGCCCTGCACTGAATCCAGCACCGGGGAGGCTGAGACAAGAGGATCACTGAGTTTGAACTGCATAGCATGACTCTGTACCAAATAAATAAATAAATCTTTGTAAAAAAAAAAAGAAAAAGAAAAATCCAAGCTGGAAATGGTGAGTTTTGTCTATAATCTCCTGCATTTGGAAGGCTGAAGCAGGAGACGTTCCAGTCTGAGACCAGCCTGGTCTATGCAGCAAAACTTTGTCTCATTAAAAAAGAAAAAAATCTTTGGCTAGCTGGTAATTGTGTAGACAAATTATAAAACTTTTATCACAATTTCATATGTGCAATAAATGGAAATTTAGATAAACATTTAGATATAGTCCCAAGTGAGGAAACAGATTCTAAAGTCCCTTATGTCATATGAGCGCTCAGGCAGGAGCTCCTCTGAGGTCTGGCTTTCCTCTCCCTCCACCCTAGGCACTGTGGTCAGCATGGATGAGAGTACTGAATTCTCCTGGCCTGTGTGTGACCAGTGTGGCAACAGGCGATTGGAGCAAAGGCTGGAAAACAGGTAAGGCTGGCCTGAAGCCCCAGGGCTCTGACGGGGAATAGCAACCCAGCACCAGGGCCCCACAACCTTCCATCTCTGTGGCTTCCCCAAGAGCCAGCCCCCACGGAACTGTGGGAAGGAGCCCATGGGGCTGATGGGTCTTCTAACAGGGAGTTCTTCTGGGTTTGCAGCTCCTCCTGGGCCTTGGCCCTCGGCTTCTTTATTGTCAGTCAGGACAGTTTTTAAAAAGGAGGCCATGTGAATAAGTGAGACCCACAGGTGCCTACGCAGCATGTCTTTTGTGGTGGTGCAGACTTGTCCAGAGATCAGTGAGCAGCTTCTGACCAGCAGCCCTCGCCTCCCAGCCTTTCTGCCGGCACCTTCTCCCGCAGTCACAGTTGGGTGTCCGTGCAGTGTGTTCCTTTGGAGTTGGCTCCCTGGCTGCCAGACGGACTTTATCTTGTGACAGGAAGAAAGAGCATGCTCTTTGTTTGCCTGCTTTTTTAAATTTCTTCCCTTTTTTTCTCCCTGTACTGAGAATTGAACAAGGGCCTTTAAACTAAGCTACCTCCAGGCCTAGCCTTTTTTATTTTTTTGTTTTGAGACAAGATCCTACTAACTCACTAAGCTGCCCGTGTGAGGTTCAAACTTGTAATCTTCCCACCTCAGCCTCCTGATGTGCTGGGGTTCCAGGTGTGTACCATCATAGCCAGCTAACTTCTTCAGAAGGGAAGAACAAATGTCCTCTTGAAACCTTTGGGTTAGCAGCCTTGTGTACACTCAAGTCATCATTAAATCATGTAGGGAGCTCAAGGTGTATGGGTACAGTGGAAGCAGCAGGGACCAAAGCCCTGGTGGCCAAGCTTTCCCCAGCCTCCCATAGGGCCTTGCTTCGCCTCCTAAGAGGCTGCTCCACCTCACACAGTAACAACGCATACCTCTCTGACTGCCCAGGGTCCGCAGAACAGCCACATTCCTCCCTCTCTGGACAGACTAGCCCTTGGCTGGGCTCAGGAATTCAGTTCAGAACAAGACCTTCCTTTCTCACTGGCACATGTGTGTGTAGAGAAGTGTCTGCCTGCCAGAGCTCCTCTGATGCATGCTCCCCAATGCTTCCCTTCCCCTGCATCTCCACACACCAGAGGCACCTTTTCCTGTGGAGACTGTTCCCGGGTGGCCACAGCTCCTACTCTCAAGAGGCACCTGCAGGTCTTTCTGAACTGCCCTGCAAGGCCCCAGTGCAGCGTGAAGGTCAAGGTAGGAGCCAGGGCACGTGTGTGGTCATCCTGGGTGGGACTCATAGGTGGTCAGGAGCTCCCAGCAGCACATCTGGGAAGCGGGGAGTTCCCATGTGAACTACTGCCCATTTATTTAAGACTCTAAGATGACACAGGAAGTTTGGATTGTGAACTTTGAGGCCAGGAGTTACTTTCGCAGGAGCACTTGCGGCACTGCTGAGGCCTGACCCAGCCCCGTTTCCCTGCTATTGCAGCTGCTGCAGCACAGTATTTCTTCACTGCTGAGGTTTGCCACCTGCAAGGATGGGGTAAGTCCAGGGCCTGGCCAGGCATGTATCTCCGCGTGACCCTGAAGTAGCCCCCTCTGCCATGTATGTTCAGTCACAGCAGTGCTCGCCATAAAGTGCTGTGAAACCAGGATACAAATGCCCACTGAGGTTGGCCAGAGCCTTTCTTCTGTAAGAAACTTGAAATAGATACAGGAAAATGTTCCTACGGTAACAGCCTGGAGGCTGGGACCCCACGACCATAGTTTCACAGTCATGAAACAGAATTGCCTGAGTTACATTTCAGGTTTTTGTTCCTGGATATTCTAGACCCTAAATGATTACAGACACTGCTACAGTTCCTCACAACTCTGCCTTCCTCAGGAATTACTGTAGTAAGGCTTGGTAAAGCTGGTGTGCTCCTCTGAGAAAACAGTCACTGAACCTATTTAATTTTGGGCCAAAGTCAGTTTTTGCCTTGTGAATGCCTTCATAAATGGGACCTCATTCTTTAACATGCCACCTATCTTGTCAGAGCCAATTAAAAGCAATATGGATGACTTGAATTACTAAGTCACTAAACCCAGAGAAGGACACCAGGAACCCAGGTGCTAGGGTTGGGGGTAGCGGGGCAGGAGCCAGGTTTAGAGGCGTCTGTAACAGGGTCCACATCCAGGAGCTGATCTGGGCCATCCTCCTGGGATGTGGGCACAGAGAAGGCTGATCGTCCCTCAGACAACTGTAGCCCATTAAGCAGAATCCTCCAAATGGTCCTCATGGCCATGTGTAAGTTCTCATTCTACCCAGAACGTAGGCTAACTTCATCCACTGCATGCGGCTCCTCTCCAGGCCTGTCCTGTCCCCTGCAGCCCTGCGTTCAGTGGGATGGCAGCCCTGCATCACCAAACAGCAGCTGCCCTCTTTCACATAGGCCATGGCTATCAGTTTGGATTAAATTGGAATGCAGATAAATTATGTACAGAATCTTTGAGCATTACCGGCCTAAGCCACAGTTCTCAGCCCCTGCTCCACAGCAGCAGGATTTGCAGAGCTTTGAAGAGAGTTTTCTGTCCCCTGTAAGGTTAAGCCCACCAGTTTCATAGCCCTCAATGACACTGTGCTCCAGTTTGAACCCTTTGTCTGAGCTGCCTGCCACCACTGCACAAGTAGGGATGGATGCAGACCAGCCTGGAGGAGGGTGCATTTGCAAGTGTTTCCTGATTGTGCAAAAGTTAGCAATCGGCATGAGCTGAGCGCCTAGCTCACCACCCTCTCACATATGTCCCTGTTCAGGCCCCCCGCCATTCCGGGAGCAAGATCCGCCTTCTGCCATTAGGGAACAGAAGGCTCACCCCAGGGAGAGCTCACAAAGACAGTCATTGTGAGCCCCACAGAAGCAACCAGCTGGCAAGTTGGGCTGCTCACACGGAGACCCACGATGGGGATTTAAGGAATCCTCCATGCTGAGTAGGTGATGAGACAGCCATGCCTGTTGGCTGACTCCTTGTCTCCTGCTTTTTGGCCACCCAAGGTTGAGAAGCTGGAGGTTTCTAAGATCAGTGTTGGTTTCTAAGGAGTTGGGCAAATACTACAGATGGGAGATCAGGGATTTCAGGGAACAGATCCCTGGAGAATGTTAAGGAAAAGCTGTAGAAACACTTGGGAACTCATAATGAACCCAAACCTAACACCTAATCTGGACATGGTAGCACATTCCTGTAATCCAAACATTTAGGAGGCTGAGGCAGGAGAATCACTGTGAGTTTGAGGCCAGCCTGGATTCCATAATGAGCCTAAGGCCAGTCTGAACTACAGAAATGAGATTCTATCTCAGAAAAACCAAAAAAATAAAATAAGCCCTACACCTAAACAAACTAAAACCAAGGGCCCTTGTTGTGGCACACAGCTCACACACTGACCTGGCTGCATGGTGTCTGGGTGAGAGCTGGGGCTGCAGGCTGGTGCTCTGTGGGCCCCTTCAGGCTCCCAGGAAGGCAGTCTGGGGCTTCCTCCAGGAAGCCTGCAGTGATAGTGCTGTGCGTTACCTGCTGATCCCAACCCTCATCTAGAGACCTGGAGACCAGGAAACCCTAGCAGGGGTCCTCCCACCTCCCTGTGATTTCACACTTGGCTGAGATGCCATGTTCCTCTCACACATGTAATTTCTCACCTAGAATGTTACCATAGGTAAAGCCCTGCTTGTGAGGCACTCAGGAAGAAGGATATTGTGTGAATGTGTGTGCACATGTGTGCATGTGCACACAGGTATATGCTGCGTGAGGGGGCGTAGGGTGCCATAGCCCCCGGGTGCTTTGGGCCGAGAGCCCACCCTCATGCACCGAGCCACGCTCCAAACCCAGAGGACAGCGCTCGGGAGGCTTCTTTCCTCCCCAGCTGTGCTTGCCACGGCTACTCAGGCCTCTGCATCTGGCTTGGAAGGGAGCTGGGAGAAGGTGGCTATCAAAATGCTTGTGCCCAGATGTGAAGAGCAGTATACCCATCTGGCTTAGGTGAGTTTTGGGGTGAAAGTGCACATTTACCAAAGTACAAAAGAATCAAATTCAGACTTTCTGCAAGAACCAGTCCCTGGATCAAACACTGTTTCCAGTTGGGATCTGTGAGCATTGAGTTTGATCCTGTCCCTATTGTGTGGTGAGGTCAAGCTGCAGATGTAAAAATAAAGAGCTGTCATTCATATCATTTCTCAATGTAACATTATAGCGATGAATTTAGAGTTTATTTTTATTCTATTCTATTTATTTTTGCAGAACTGGGCATTGAACTCAGGCCATTACACTCACCAGGCAAGCACTTACTCTACTGAGCTATCTCCCTGGCCCTGAATTTAGAGTTTATTCCCTTAACTTTCAGGACAAAAAAATTAAGGGCTATGCATTCTGTACACATTTCATGCATGATCCATGTTCATGCAAACAGTGCATGTGAATTGGCTAGCACCGTTGTTGTAACCTCATCTTAATTCTCCCCAAATATGAAAGATGTGTAATTCGAACTCCATGTATAGGCGATGGAGCCAAACCTAACGCTGTAAGTAGATTTTTCCCCCTAATACTGGAAATTGAAACTAGAATCTCTTCACTGGGTTATGTCTCCAGCCTATGCATTTTTAAATGTTGAAACAAGGTCTCATCAAGTTGTACAGGATGGGTTTGAACTTGTAATCCTCCAGCCTCAGCCTCCTGCCTCAGGCTCACACAACATACCAAGCCAGCTAAAAGAGTAATTACCCAGCTTTCCGGTATCCTCCCAGCAATGAATGGTGACCCCTCCTTGTACGGAATGGTACCCTCCCTCTCGACCTGCAGCCTCAAGGCTGTCCTGTTCACTGCCAGCTCTGCACAGTGTCAAGCTCATAGTAAACCCATAATGAGCAGATGAATGAGTGGCCTTGGACCACCCATCCTGGTGACATGGAGCATGAAGGAAGGCTCTGTGCTCCAACTTCTCTTCTGTCTTAACCAGCAAGTCTGACCTTCATCTTCCCCATTAAATGACCCTTTTAAGGTTTTTGAGTTGTTTTTTTTTTAAAAAAAAAAAAAAAACAAAGAAGCCAGAAATCCTTTCAAATAGCAGTGAGTAGGCTAAGTATTTCAGACCTTGCCTGAAGAACAGGTGGGGAGATGAAACGGTGTAACAGGCAAGAAAGTGAGTTGGCATCAGAGTCACGTTCACATCCCAGACTGATCCCTGGTATTTATTGCTACAAAACAAATCATCGCAAAACTTAATGGTTCCAATATTGTGCACATGGACCCACAGTTTGGGCAGGGCTCCAGCAGGACAGGCCATCTGGGCTCCATTGGATATCAGGTGGTGCCCCTGTGAGAGCTGGGCTCACAGACACTAGTCCCCAGCGAGGGCTGAGCCCACATCTGAGTGCCAAGAGCCACGAAGAACCCTGGCACCTTTCCTGACCAAGCTTTGGACATTGAGTCTCTTATGCCGAATCTTGTCCTGCATGAGTTAATCACGGAGGGCAGTAAGACCCCAGTTGATGAGAAGGCACAGCACATCTCCTGGCTTCTCCAGCTTCCATGTCTGTGAGCATGGCACACTAATGGCAGAAGGGCCAAGCACTAGTATGTATTGTGTGGACTGTTGTGGAGATTCTCAGGTGTCTCCACACCTAGAGCTTCCAGCTCCCAGGAGCCCAGGGCTGTTATCAGCCCAGGTTTGTGCGCTTTCAGCCACCGCCCTCCAACACAACCGCTCTGCAGTTTGATGCATAGAGGCCAAATCAGAGTACAACCTTGGTGGGGATGGGAACCCTCCACCCCATGAAGTACCTGTGTTCTCATCCACAGATAGAACTGCCCATGGTGAAGCAAAGCTTAGTCTTATTACTACAGCACAGAAAGCAGCATTTAGCCCAGTCAGATTTGAAAGCAAATGGGATCCTACTGAAGAGGGAAGTTTCGGGCAAAGTACCAGGAAATCCTCTGACCGGAAGCATTGCTAGATTGGAGAAGTGTCCTGAAGGAAGTGGGAGACAGCTGAGAGCCACACACCCCGCCCAGCCTGTGCCTGTCTTGTCCCCAGGGCCGTTCCTAGGTCAGCTCTTCATGCATCCACTAAAACATTGATATTTTACATGATACTTACATGAAAATAACTTAGTTATCAAAATATAGGACTTCATTTTCCCTAGGAAAGGGGAATTTTCTAGGCAGCACTTTATCCCTCCCACTTCCTCCCCCCCAAAAAACCCTCACCATTTGAACAGGGAAGGTCAGAGTCCAGGAAAGGGCCTCTGCTCTGGCCTGTCCTGTTCTGTTGCAGGGAACAGAATGTACAGGGCTAACTTTATTTGCTTTAACCAGCATGCCTTTATCACTGCAGAGTTATGATGTGAAGAGCGTCCTCGGAAAGGAGGTGGGGTTGTTCGGTTGTTTTGTCCAGTCCATAACCACCCACCCAACTGGCTCTGTTGCATTGGAGGAAATTGAGCTTCTGGGCGCAGGAGCTCAGGAGGAACGCCCGCCCTGGCCCGTGGACCTGTGAACTTTGCAAGGGTGATGGTGGGGGCTGTCGGGGAAGTTATTTGTTAACTATGGACAGAGCAAGTAGAGTTTACGATCTTAAAATAAAAGTTTAACTGTTCTGGGGCAAATTTAAGATGGTTTTGTGAATCTTAAATTAAAATATCTTTCCTATTATTTTCATTACCTTTTCATAAGATTCACAGGATAGGAAACATCTTTGTAAAGGTCAACTTGGCCTGGGTCTTTATCTTATATTTGTTTTAGGCCTTAATATCAATCTGAAAGAATTACATTGTACAGTTGTAGATTTAAAGTTTGGGGTGTTCTTTTTTTTTTTTTAAACATGATTCATCTTTTCCTTGCAGTGTTTTAACCCCTCACCCCAAGAATACTCTGGAAAACTTAAAGTCTTATATCCCACATTGTGCTCAATACATGTGTAAGCTAAGCATTTTGCATTTCAGTATTTTGGGGAAATGTTCTGGAGAACTATGTCAGAGGTCAAGCTGCCATAAAGTGTAACCAGTGTGACCAGGGCTATAATACAGAGATAAAGTAGCTCGGTCTACCACATGCCTGGCCTGTCTACCACATGCCTGGCCTGTTGGATGGCCCCAGATAGTGCACACAGAACAAAGGCTACCCTGACTCACAGCAGTCAGTTATCATTTACGTTGCTGGCAGAGATTTCAGTTATAAATCAATTATCTTTGAACACCAAATATTTTGTTTTCTTCCTTATAGCAACATAATGACAACCGTGGTTAATTAATTGCGTAATACACCCTTAGATACCAAGACTAAGAAAGGTGCCCATTACCAGTTTTCTTAAGGAAAATGCAGATGGCTTGTTTGGGTTAAGCCAAGAAACACTACCGCTAGCAATATAGCCTGTTTCAAGTGGCTTTGAGGCTCTTTCTCATTGTGTATTTGACAGTTCTGTCCTTATATTTGGAAAACCTACTCCCTGTTATTTAAGAAGCAGAAAAGTGAAAGCAAAATCCCAAGAAAGCCCGACAGTAATTAAGACAGGACTCTGGGTCACTTGAGCCATCTTCTACCCTGTACCCCTCAGCTGCCATCTAAAGATAAGGAACTTTGGGGTGTTCTCAGCAGGGCCCCCAACCCACCAGCCACCAGCATGCTCTGGGGCACACCTTCAGCCGGAATGTTGCTGGGGTAACTAAGTGAGCCCAAGAGGCCTCGCCGCCTGACCCAAGCCTACAGATGCGGAGGGGGTCCCTGGCATGCTCCCCAGCAAGCAAGCAGACCTTTGCATCCTGAAGCCAGCTCCCGCAGGCGCACACCGGGTCCTAGAGCACGCCTTCCCCGCGGGATCCTTGCATGCCAGGTGCAAGGATCGTTGTGAATACAGGAAGCAGGGGTGAGTTTAAATGCTTTATTCTTACAAATACTGTAAAAATTAATATAAAAACATGAGCATACTCAGTCTCTTAAAAACCTTTTATCTGCAATACAAAGAGTTTGGAAAGTCTTTTATCTTTTTACAAATGTACCTTAGCTGCATCAACAGGAGTAAAATGTAGAAAAAGCTACCATTATAAAAATAATTTAAGGGAAAATAAACACGTATAGCTTCTCTCGCGGTTCAGAGGCGGTAAGTCCAGGTGTAGCTTCCTTTCTCTCACTCGTCCCAAAGAACTTGGAGCCGGCGCCGGCGGCTCTTCACGTTCTGGGCCGTCGGGGCTGAGGTATCGGTCGTTGGTAGGAGAGTCTCCCTGCGCGGCCCGCGCGTTACCGGCAGTCAGTGGCGCCGGCAGAGGGCAGGAAGGGCGGGCTGGGCAACTGTTTGAAGAACTGCCGGAGGCCGGCCAGGTCCCTTGTGAGCTGCTCCACTCGCTGGTGCAGCTTCTCGTTCTCCGCCGACAGCTCCACCAGCTTCTGCTGCATCTCCTGGTTGCGCCGCTTGGCCTTGTCGCGACTCTTGCGCACGGCGATGTTGTTGCGTTCGCGCCGCTGCCGGTACTCGGGGCTGCCGCGGTCTGGGCCCCTCTTACCGGAGCACTTCTCTCGCGCAGGGCCGGGCGCGGGGCTTGGCCCCGGGCTGCTGCGCTGTGGCTCCGGAGACGTGGGCGGTGTGGGTTGGGCAGCGGCCGCCAGGCTCACCACGGTCTGCGCACACGCGGCCACCTGCGCGGGCAGCAGCGAGCCGGGCGCGTCACCGTCGCCCCAGTCTGGCTCCCGCTTGAGCGGTCGCGGGATGGCTGGGCCGGGGTGTCGCGCGGGGCCGCCGGGTAGCAGCTCCAGGCCGCCTGCGCCTCCCGCGCCGCTTGCCTTGTGGTTGCTGTTGAAGAGGTCGGCGAAGAGTTCGTCGTGGCACAGCTCCAGGGTGGGCACGGCGGCGATGGAGTCGATGTACGCGCTGAAATCGATGGCGCTCTCGTCGTCGTACATGGCAGGGGTGGGGGCGCCCGGCTCCCCCAGGCCTCCCGGCTCGGCTCCCCTGGCCGGCTTGCCCGCCCGGCCCAGCTCGTAGAAAGCTGTAGGCTCCGCGGGCCAAGGCGCGCCGCGCGCGGGGCCGTCCAGGCTGAAGAGCGCGGCGCTCATGGCGTCGGGCCGGGCTCTGTGTCCAAACGCGCGGCTGTCACCTCGTCGGCCCGGCCCCGCCGCCTTTTCTAGCCTGGGCTGACGCGCACGCCCCGCCCTGGCTCCGGCTCCGCGGGGGCGCTCCGAGGCCGTGGGGGCGGGGGGGGGGGATGGCGGCCGCTCCCGGGAGCCTCCCCGCCCCTTCCCGGGCGCGTCCCTCTCCCTGCCCGCCCTCTGCCCGCGCCCCCCCCCCTGCGGCCGGGAGCACCCCCGCGGGCGCGTGAGGAGGGGCGCACCCTGCCCGGTCCGCGCTGCTGGGAATGACCCTCCCTCTGCCCGCGCTCAGGGCCTGCCCTCCTTCCTGTTTGTGGAGTTCGGAGCGTCCTCGTTCCTCTGCGCTGGGAGTGAAATCAAAACAGGGACTCGGCGTCCCGGGCGCCTCCCCGCCTCCCGTACTCACCGAGGAGAGAGAACGGGGAGGGCGGGGCTCTCGACTGAACCCCAGTTGGGAAGCCGTACACAGAGACGGCCTGGGCTCAGGTCGTGGCAGTGTCCCGCAGCCGCAGCTCAGCCCACGCGGCGGTCCGAAGCCTGCCCGGTGCAGGTTTTTCAGGGTTCATGCGCGCTCTGCTCCCGGTCTCAGGCTTCCGGGGCCCAGGTGGCCTAGGAGATCGGGGCTCAGCGACGTGGCCGGGGCGTCCAGCCCGATCGAGCAGCCAGGCCCTCCTGGCAAAGAACGTCTGCACCCCAGTCCCCCTCGACGCGGCCGCCGGGCTGCAGCACCCCAGCCCTGGGCTCCCGCGAGCTCGAGTCCAGGCCCACCATGGAGCAGTGCCCCCTGGCGCCCGTGCAGCGCTTTAGCCAACTGCCTAGCTCAAGCTCTTCCCGTCAAATATCCAAAAAGAGGTGCTGTTGAGTTTGATGTAGTTGGTTCTTTTCAGAAGAGAGAGAAATTGCACACAAGTAGGAAACATAGGGTAATAAATGCACGTGCAAATGTAAAGTGAATGAGGGAGATGAGAAGACGTGGGAACGGGACGCGGTGGCTTATGTTGGAGGTCCCAGCTATGCTGAGGCAAGGCAAGGAGTCTGCAGAGCCCGGATCCAGGCCACCAGGACAACACAGCAAGACACTGTCACAACAGAACAGAACAGGAAGGACTGCATTGTTAGGTTTCCTGCACACTGGGGCAGGCCTTTGTACTTGAGTCCATGGTTTAAATCCGTGCCCCTCAGACCTGCCCTCCACCTACCCTCCAAGTACTCCTGGCACTGCGTGCAGTGCTGCATGGGCAGTTCCTCACTCACTATGTGACAGAAGTGCCCGGCTAGGTGATGCACTTAATTAGCTACCTACAGAGCATGCAGCCCAGGAGTGCATCTAGTGGGCTTATGCGGCTTTGGAGAAAGGGCCCTGGACAGATGCTATGATTCCTCTTGAGTGTGTGTGTGTGTGTGTGTGTGAGAGAGAGAGAGAGAGAGAGACAGAGACAGAGACAGAGACAGAGACAGACTGAGACTGAGACTGAGACTCTGACTGGAAATTGAAGCCAAGGGCTCTCCCCTCCTGTTAGCAGGATCTCACTGCATTGCCCAGGCGTGATTTGCTCCTCTCTGCCCATAGTGCAGGGTCACAGGTATGGTTCTTCAGTCATTCAGAAAGCCATGGATAAGGCCCGCTCTAACCAGAGAGAGAACATGAAAGGTTTCTATGGACATATCCTCATGAAGACAACTGAAAGGCTATTTGCAATGAGATGATCACTACTTCTGATTATTGTAATGTGTCTCTTGATTAAAACCAAATCAACAGTGATGACATTGGAACGCCTCAGACAGGCCAGTTGTTGCTGGGCTCAGAAGAGATGCTAGGCCTGCGGTGGGGTGCTCCTGTGAGGTGTGACCTCCAGCGGTTCTTGGGGACCCGCCAGGAGAAGAGCGAAGGCTGGAAGCCCCCCCAGCCCCCCCCCCC
>NDGN011333632.1:0-12097 GCA_002564285.1 Tympanoctomys barrerae | reverse complement strand
TCTCTTCTGGTTCCAGATGAATTTTAGGAATGTTTTTTCTAGATCTGTGAGGTATACTAATGGCATTTTAATTGATGTTGCAT
The DNA here is from genome assembly GCA_002564285.1 of Tympanoctomys barrerae. NCBI lineage: Eukaryota > Metazoa > Chordata > Mammalia > Rodentia > Octodontidae > Tympanoctomys > Tympanoctomys barrerae. The sequence continues at coordinate 12,014 of NDGN011333632.1, read as the reverse complement.
TGAATTTGTATAGCAATATTGGGAATGTGGCCATTTCCACGATGTTGGTTCTGTTCCAGGAGCGAGGAGTATCTTTCCATTTAGAAATCCTCTTCAATCTCTTTTCTCAGAGTAATGCAATTTTTACTGTATAAATATTTTACTTTTTTGGTGAGAATGATTCCTAAGTATTTCAGTTTTTTGGATGTTATTGTGAAAAGTGTAGCTGCCCTAATTTCTTTCTTGGTGCTTTCATTGCTTATATATAAAAATGCTACTTATTTTGGGTGTTGACTTTGTATCCTACTATGTTACTGAATTTGACAATTAAATCTACAAGATTCTTGGTGAAGTTTTTGGGGTCTTCTATGTAGAGTATCATGTCATCAGCAAATAATGATAATTTCATTTCTTTTCCAATGCTTATTCCTTTTATTTCTTTCTCTTCTCTAATTGCTCTGGCTAATATTTCCAGAACTATATTGTATAGGAGTAGAGACAGTGGACACCCTTGTCTTGATCCTGATTTTAAAGTGAAGGCCTTCAGTTTTTGCCCATTTAGTATGAAGTTGGCTGTTTTCTCATAGATGGCTCCTATCAGGTTGAGGGTAAGACCATGTATTCCGAATTTTGTAGGGTTTTATCATGAATGAGTGTTAGACTTTGTCAAAAGCTTTTTCTACATGTATTGAGATGGCCATGTGATTTTTGTCTTTGGCTTTATTGAGGTGGTGTTATAGTTTGTGTATAGATATCCACCCAAAGCTTAAGGCAGTCACTAGATGACTTCTGGAGTTTGCGATAGATTACTGTGGGTGTGGATGCTGGACCTACCCTGGGGCAGGTGATTTGCATTACAATATAAGGAGAGGGAGAGAGTCAAGCTAGCTGCCTGAGATGCTGCCATTCCCTTTGATCTTTGCTCTTTGCTGCCAACATAATGTTTGCTCTCTGCCATGTGCCACTCTGCGTTGGAACAAGCTGAGTATGAACTGAAACCTCCATTAACTATGAGCTAAATAAACCTTTCTTTTCTTCATTTTGGGAATCATGTATTTGTCCCAGTAATAAGAGAAGAGTAACTGAGACAGATTTGGTACTGAGAGTGGGGTCATGGCTATGGTTAAACCTGACTATGCGAATTATGAGCTTTTGGAAATGGCATATGGGAAGAAATAGATAAGGTTTGTAGATGTTGCCTAAAACAGAAGCACTGGAATAGCTTTGGATGTTCTGTATGGGAGATTGTAGTCAGAGTTCTGAAGAGCAGAAGGCTGACAGAAATCCTGCCTGTAAAGACCAGGCTGTGGAGGTTTCTTCTGGGAAGAAGGACTGTGTTGGTTGTTGGACTCCAGATGATTTGTGTTATGGCTTAGCAGAAAATTTGTATTTTGCTTGTGTCCAGAGACTTTCCCTGAGACTGAGATTAAGTGTGACAGACTGATTAATCTGGCAAAAGAAATTTCAAAGCAACCAAATATTGAGGCAGTGTCATGGCTATTGTTGGGGGCTTTTGGTCAGATTTTTATTGAGAATCAAGAGCAAAGAGCCTAGTAGGATGATTTAAAATGTGAGTTTGGTCAGAAAGGAAGCTCCAAAAAAGCTGTGGAATGCAGATAGAGCTAAGAGGATCTCCACTGCCAAGAAGGAACAAGAGAATGGAAAGGATGGTCAGAGGGCATCATAAGAGGTGGCAGGTCTCCACTCTGTGCAGCCTCAGAACTGCAAAGGTCAGGGACTTTGCCTTGAGGAAAAAGCCTCAGAGACCAATGTTCTGGAATGGCAGCAGTGGCCATATCAGGTTCCTAAATGGCCCTGGTGGGGAGAATTTCTTACTCAGAATCAGGGTCAGAGTGCTCAGCAATCCAGGTACTTGATCCTTATAACCAAGAGAGAAGGAAGTCTGGCTACTGCTCTAGCTTGCAGCAGACCTTGGCATCATCCACGTGGTATTGCTTTTAGGTACTTGCAGAATGCAGGAGTTCTGAGGTTAAGATGGCTTCCACCTAGATCCCAGAAGGAAGCCTGGAAGGCCAGGCAATGTGCTCCTAAGAGGGCACTGTGTAAAGCTGTGAGTGAGAAGTCTATTCAGTGGAAACCCTAGAAGTTTGGAGAAGCCAGAAACATGGATTCTCTAAGGAAAACTGCAAGGAGGGAGCAACGCTGGCCTAGGAGATAAGCTATGGGAGCTACAACCAGGAGCAGAGAGACATGGAGCTTATAATTTGCCACAGATTGCTTCGGATGTTCTACATGGAGCTACAGGACTTAATGTTTGTTATTTTGTATTTTGGACTTGCTTTGGTCCCAGTGCTTGGTATTCTCTTGTTTGTATTTTTTGAAATGGTAATATTTGACTTATGCCATTGAGTGTTGGACATGTTTTGCTTTTCTTTGTACAGGGGCTCACAGCTGAGAGTTTGCCTTAGATCTTGGAGGAGACTTGGGACTTGGAGTTTTCAGCAATGCTGAAACTGTTGAGACTTTGACAACTCTTGGAGAGGGAAAAAATCCTTTTGCATAAAGGGATGAACATAAGTCTTTGAGAGCCCAGGGGCAGAATGTTATGGTTTGTGTATAGGTGTCCCCACAAAACCTCATGCAATCATGGGATGGCTTTTTGGAGTTTGTGATTGATGATTGTAGGTGCTGCACCTACCCCAGGGCAAATAATTTGCATTATAATATAAGGGAAGGAGTGAGGCTAGCTAGCTGCCTGAGGTGCTACCACTCCCTTTGCTCTTTGCTCTTTGCTGCCACCACTTCCAACATTCAGTTTAAAATCCAAAAGAATAAACATTAAGTCTTGTAGCTCCATATGGAACATCCGAAACAATCTGTGGAAAATTATAAGCTCCATGTCTCTCTGCTCCTGTGGTTCTGCTGCTGGTTGTAGCTCCCATAGCTTCTCTCCTAGGCCAGCATTGCACCCTCCTTGCAGTTTTCCTCAGAGGATCCATGTTTCTGGCTTTTCCAAACTTCTGGGGTTTCCACTGAATAGACTTCTCACTCATAGCTTTGCATACTGCCCTCTCAGGGGCATACTGCTTGGCCTCCCAGGCCTTCTTCTGGAATCTAGGTGGAAGCCATCTTAACCTCTGTACTCCTGCATTCCACAAATACCTAAAACCAATACCACGTGGATGATGCCAAGGTCTGCTGCAAGCTAGAGCAGTAGCCAGGCTTCCTTCTCTCTTGACTGTAGAATTCAAGTGCCTGGATTGCTAAACACTCTGACCCTGATCCAGAGGAATTGATTCTCTCTATCAGCACCATTGAGTAACCTGATATGGCTGCTGCTGCCATTCTGGAACATGGGACTCAGCATCATGGTCTGTTCTTTGCTGTTGCTCTCTGCCACATGCCACTCTGCCTTAAAAAGCCAGCTGAGTATGGACTGAAATCTCCATTAATGGTTTTATTACATTTATGGATTTGCATACATCAAGTGATTCCTGCATTACTGGGATGATTCCCATTTGGTCTTGATGTATAATCATCTTGACAATTTGCTGCATCGTGTTTGATAGTATTTTATTGAGGATTTTTTGCGTTTATGTTCATTAGGTACATTGTCCTGAAGTGCTCTTTTTTGATTGGATCTTTTTCTAATTTTGGTACCAGGGTAATACTTGCCTCCAAGAATAAGTTTGAGAGAATTTCTTCTCTGTCAGTTTCATTGAAGAGTTTGAGAAGAGTTGTCATTAAATCTTCTGTAAATTACATATAATTCAGCTGTTAATCCATTAGGACCTGGGCTTTTCTTTGTGGACAAGTTTTTGATTACATCTTTAACTTCATTGACTGATATTGGGCTATTGAGAATTTTTATATCTTCTTCATTCAGCTCTGGTAATTCACATGTATCTAGGAATCTGTCCATTTATTCTGTGTTTTACATCCTATGAAAGTAAGTATTGATAATCTTCTGAATTATTATATAGTATGTGGTGATTTCACCCTTTTCATTCATTCTTGTATGAATTTGAATTTTTTGTTTCCTTTGTTTTTTGAAAAGGGTGGCTAGGGGTTTAGTAATTTTATTTATTCTTTCAAAGAAGCAACTCTTTGATTCATTAAGTCTTTTTGTAAAATTTTATTTTATTTTATTTTGAAGAGTAAAAACAAATAGCAGAAACAAAGACAGAAACAGGGTAATATGCAACAATACATATATTATAGATTTTCATAAAAATAGCTAATGAACAATGGCTATTATCTTTTTTGCAGTACCGGGGATTGAGCTCAGGACCTTGTGCTTGTGAGGCAAACACTTATTCTACTGAGCTATCTCCCTGGCCCCTTACGTTATCTATCTTTATCATCAAATCAGTTTCTCAGATTAAAAGATATAGTTAATGATTTATTAATTCTATGTATTGTTTTTTCTTCATCTCCATTGCATTAGTTTCTGCTCTGATCTTTATAATTTATTGCCTTCTTTGGGCTCTGAACTTGATTTTTTCTTTTTTTCTAAGAGCTTGAGGTGCAGTATATGATTATTTATGCTTGTTCTGTTTTTCTGATGTGAGAATTTACCCCTCTAAATTTCCATATTAGGACAGCTTTCATTGTATCCCACAGATTCCAGTAAGTTGTATCAGCACTTTTGCTTGATTGTAAATATTGCTTAATTTCTTTTTTAATTTTATCTGTGGCCTATTGATTGCTCAGGAGGGTGTTATTTAATTTCCATGAGTTTATGGTATCTTTGCTATTTCTTTTGTCAATTATTTCCAGTGTTATTGTACTCTTGTCAAATAATATGTGTCAGAAAATTTTAGTTGCTTTGCATTGACTTAAGAATGTTTTAAGTGCTACAATGTGGTTTATTTTGGAGAATGTCCCATGTGCATCTGAGAAGAATATGTATTCGTATGTTGTTGGAAGGAACACTGTAAAGGTATGCTAAATCCATTTCTTCATAAGTTTAGTTTAGTTCTGTTATTTGTTTGCCAATATTTTTGCCTAGTTTGTCTATCTCTGTGACAGTGGGGTGTTAAAGTCTTTTCAAATTGTGCTATTGCTCATTTGATTTTTAATGCCTGTTGAAATGTGTCTTTTTTAGTTGGGTGTACCTACGCTGGGTGCATATATATTCATGATTGCTATCTCTTCATCCTGCTGTTTTTCCTTAACAAGTATGTAGTAACCTTCTTTATCTCTTTTAATTATTCTTGGTTTGAAGCTGACATTGTTGGCAGCCAGAGTAGTGACCCCTGTTTTTTTCTAGGTTTTTGTCCCAGGAAGTATTGTTTCCCATCCTTTGACTTTCAGTCTATGAATTTCCTTTTGAGTTAAATATGTTTCTTGTATGCAACATACTGTTGGATTTTGTTTCTTGATCCACTTTTCTGTTCTTCTTGTATTGACTGGTCAATTGTGGCCATTTACACTGATGGTTATAATTGATAGGTATTGGTTTATCTTTGTCATGTCGTTTTGCTTCTGTAGGTTCCCTAATTTCCTCTTCTGTTTAATTGCTTGCTTTGATTGGTGGCTCCTTTTTGTTATTCTTGAAGTTATGGTCATTTCTGTCTCTTTCTAGAATATCTGTCAGTACTCTTTGTATGGTTGATTTGGTGCTCATGAATTTCTTCGGTTGTTTTTGTTGTGGAAATATCTTATCTCTCCATTAAATTTGATAGATAGTTTTTCAGGGTACACCAATCTGGGTTGGCAGTTGTTTTCTTTCTGGATGTGAAATACTTTATTCCAAGCTCTTGATTTGGTGGTTTGTATGGAGAAATTTGCTGTGATTCTGATGGACTTTCCAATATAGATAATGTGGTTCTTTTCTCTAACAGCTTTTAATATTCTGGTCTTTTGCTGAACTTCTGAGATTTTGATTTTTATGGGTCTAGATATAGATTTATTTTGATTATGGCTAATTGGAGTCCTATATGCCTCACTGTGTACAGAATTTTTTCCCATGCATGGTAAATTTTCTGCTACTACTTCTGCAAATAACCTTTTAATTTCATTTGTGTTGACTCTTGCTGTTTTCCTTGCCACCTATTTATTTTATATTGTGTTTCTTTGCATTATCTTGTAGCTGTTGAACTGTTAATTCCTGGTTGCTTGTTACTTCTAAGAGACCTTTCCTTTTGTATTCACTAGCTACAATGCTGTCTTCAAGGTCTGAAAATCAATCTTCAGTTTTGTTCAAATTGCTTTGTCACCTTTCAATGGAATTCTTAATTTACTGGATATTAGTTTTAATCTCTTTCATATTCTGATTTTTTCTATATTGTTTATTTAATTTTTCCATCATTTTTCTATTTCCTGTATTTCAAAAAATTATTCTTTTGATACAGGGTCTTATTATGCAGTTCAGAGACATAGTGACCCTCTTGTCTCAGCCTTCCCAGTGCTGAGATCACAGGTGTGTGCCCCCATTCTCAACTTTCGGGCCAGCATGGCCTGCCTGGGATTCCAGGACCAGCATGGCATGTGGCACCAGGGAATGAAACTTACGCCTTTACCCTCACCAGGCAGGCTTTTAGATTGCTGATCTCCCCAGCCCTTCTTTCTTTCTTTTTAAAAAATCTATGTCTTCTTTAGATGCATAGAGCAATTCTTTCATGATTGTTGTCATTTCTGTTTTTACCTGAGAGATTATTTCTGATCTGATTTCTTCTATAGACAATGGATTTATCTCTTCAGTTGCTATCATTTCAGAAATTTCAGGTGTGTGACTTCCAAGTTCTTCTATATACTTGTCTCCTGGACTTGATTTGGGAGGGCTGGAGGTCTGAGATTGCCTTTTGCTCTTTTCTTTTAACATGTTTGATGCTTTCAGTGTTCAACTATGCTCAGCAGTAATGAGAGGGGTAAGGGTGTGGGTTGCCAAGGCTCCTTCAACAGTGGGGTGGTGGGGTAGACTTACCAAAGCTCATGCTGTGTGGGGTTCAGTGTGGCTTCCATCACAGTGAGCCACAGCTCAGGAAGGCTCTGAAGATGATGGGGACTGACCAAAGCTCTGGATGACTCTTGAGAAGGTGAGGGCATGTGGTAGGGCTCACCGAGGCCCCCATTACTGGTGGGGATGGGTATGCCAAAGCTCAACAAAGCTCCTGAGATGGTGGTGAGGGCGGGGCAGGGCTCACCAGCTCCCTGTAGTTGTCTGGTGTCTGCCTTTTCCTTATTTTGAATGTTGTAATCTTTATTCATTTCTTTTTATTAGTCCAGTACTTCTGTTATTCCCCCACTGGGCAGGTGGCCAGCCTCTGTGCTCAAAATTGTCACTGCTTCACTTTTTTTGAAAAATGTGTTTGGTTGTTGCAGGGATTCCTGGTGCACCTCCTTCCTTCAGCCTCTCCAGTGCTGGATTACAGACATATACCACTGGTTCTGGACTCTGGCTGGCTCAGCCTGCCCTGGGAGTGCCGAGAATTGAACCACAGTCCCTGAATTTTCCTAAGCTTGTCTAAGCAGGCACTTTAGTCTGCTGAGCTATGTCGTGGGCCCTACTGCTTCATTTCTGGTGGAATGATATCTTTATCCTTCACTGACATCAAACTGGCCCTTGTGATGATGATACATGCCACACTTTTGGCAAGAAGTTCTTGAAGCCAGGCTGGGTTCTCCACATCTCTGTCTCCTTCTTCAGGTGGCTGTCACTAACCAGGCAGAGGATGTTCCATTAACATAAGGTCACTGCCTAAAAGGGATTTTTTTTAACTTTGTGGTACTAGGGATCAAACTCAGGACCTCATGCATGCCAGGCAAGCACTTATTCCACTGAGCTATCTCTCTAGCCCCAATTAGAGATTTGTTAACTGCAGGTCACCAAGCTTTGGAGTCATTTGTTACTGTAGCATACATTAGTGACTGAACTTTTCTTCTTAGCTATCTCAAGCTTATCCTCCTGAGTACCTTTCAGCTGAAGTTTGTGTTAAATTTCTTCTTTCTTTTTAGATAAAATCTATGTCATGAAAGTGATGTACTAGTCTTTCTTTTCTCCAGCTTTTCTTTTTTCCTTCTTCCTTCTCTCCTTCCTCCCTCCTATCTCCCCATACCTCTCCCCTCCTCTCCCTTCTTCTTCCTCTTCCTTATGCTCCCCCTCTTCTTCTTCCTCTCTGTCTGTCTCCCTCCCCTCACCCATCCTCCCAGGGAACCAAACCCATATATTAGGTAAGTGCACTACCACTGAGCTATACTCATAGCACTGCAGTACAAAATTTATTTGTTTGTTTTAGTGGGTGGGGGCAGGATTTCACCTTGTGGCCCAGCTGTTTTTTGAATGTGTCACCCCAATCCTCTTGCCTCAGACTCCCAAGTGCCAGCATTCTAACTCTATACTAGCATGCCTGCCTCATCCTTATTTCAAGTGTGTAGGAATATACACACAAAATGGGTGAGAAGACAGAGGATATCATAAAATTAAAATACTCTGAGCTAAAGGACTGAGCTCACCTCATTTTTATTTCAAGCAAGTAAGACTGTCCATATAATCGACAGGGTGAGAAGAAGGAGGGTGTCATAAAATTAAAATTCTTTAAGCATAAAAAAGAATTGCCCTGTTTCAATCTTATATTTTCATCTAAATTATATGAGTGAAGCTACAAACTCACTGTAGTGGAACCAGAGTTTCTATGGTCATTAGTTAGGCATATTGATCATCTTGCTTTTAAAGAGACTTTTAAAAAATCAGTGATAATCTTGGAAGAAATAACTAGGGGATTTTAAAATTTTGTTCTTTATGGTCTAGTGTAATTTTTAATTTCCTACAGTGAGTGTACATGAAATTTTTACAATCAGAATGATAAACTCTTTATCAAGGGCATGGAGGAGAGCTGGGCATAAGGTGTGAGAAGAGGCTCAGGCAGGAAGCTGAGGAAAAGCAGGATTTAGGGCCCAGCACTGCACTGGGGAGAGGGCTCAGGCTAAGGCAGTGGCCCAGGGAGCACAGAGGGGCCAGTGCATCTGGCCTTGGCTGGGAAGACAGGGTCAGCATTGACAGAATCCAGAGTTGGATACAGGCACCAGTGGGAGTTTAGATGAGTTTAAGGCAGAGACAAAGGTTTAAAATTACAGCCAGATTTTGACTGAAGTAACCAGGTGGAATGCTCTCCTTGAGAAAAGAAAAATGCAAACAAAACAAATCAAAACAAAACCCAATGTACAGAGGCGCAACTTTAGGTTGAGACCCACATAGAAAATCTGTCAGACGAAGGATTACATTTGCCTTCTGTTGGATTCTATCACTCTCCTGCACATCCAATAGCAGCTTCAGAAAAACTGGGCTTTGTTTTAATAAAACATTTCTGAATAGTTTCCTGGGTAATCATCTCTCTTGTCCTTCCTGTTCTAAATATGCAAGCAAGCAAGCACACAAACAAATAAACAAAACAAATATAGTTCCCATCTCTGTGGGCTAAGTGGGTTCCAGCAGAATACAGACCTGGGATGTATTTTACTATTTGATCATTTTATTGACGTAAAAAAAAGATTGGGCTGATTGGCTCCTGGTTTTTGGTCTTATATTTACTTTAGCTACCTGTCCAAAGTTAATAAAATATTTTCTTATCAAGTGCAGTAACTTTGGCCAAATCCAGGGGTGTTTCTATTATTTAGGGTTGTGATATAATTTCCAAAAGTCTAAAAATGGAGATATTTTGGTTAATTCCCCCTTAAGAATAGAGTTCTGTATGGCATATGTTTGAAGTCACAGGGTCAAAGGATTTTCTCAGCTTGGTGTGGTAACTTGAAGGTGCAGCCAATTACTGACCCAAACGCTTGTGTTTTGACTCAGAACACAGTAGTGGAGAAGGCAGAGTTCACCTTCTCCCAGAGTACTCACTTGCTGTCATGATTTCCAGTTCCTTTGCCTGTAAGAAATGAGATGCATATTTGTCCTTTTAACTACATATATTACAATGTTGAATTTAAATGTGATTGTATTTGTGAAACTTTCTAAAACTCTGAAGTAGTACACACGTCTTAATAATTCATATAATTTTCTAGTTATCATTTTCTTTCCTTCTCTTAAGAACTACTAAAATAGAAAATGAGTTTCTAGCTCTAAAGATAGTTTGGGGAGAAAAGCAAAACACCTTAATATTACTGGTCTATGTAGCAATTAAGTATCCAGTTTAAATCAGTGATAAGCACATCTTTTGTTTACAAATCTGGTGAAAGGAATTTTATTTCTTGTATGAGAGAGGTAGTTATGAAATCTGTAGGATCATAATATGTAGAGGACTCCAGGACTTATAATTTATATATTTTTATTTTGAGACAGGGTCTCACTGTGTAGTCTAATTGGCCTTGAGCTCACTATGTAGCCCCAGCTCGCTTCAAACTCTTAATGATCCTCTTGCCTCAGCCTCCTGAATTCTGAGTGCTGGCATGCACCACCACACCCAATTTATACATTTTTAAAATGTTTGTTACCGGTGATTCTTCTACCCATTAATAATTATTAGTATTATTTTGAATAGAAGTATATATTTTCAAACTATATCTCAACACATTATTGGGGACCAAGGATTTAACTCAGTGGTGCAGTACCTGCCTGGCAAGTGTAAGGTCTTGAGTTCAATTCCTGATACCCCCACCAAAAAAACCCTCACATTATTGTTGTGTTGTACATATATTATAAATATTTTAAGCATAATTGAGATACTAATATATTGTTTTAGAATTTTAAAAACATCTTGCAATTAATTATAGGCTTTTTCCAAGTAATTGTAACAAGTATGAGCAATATGATCACAAGGAACTGTACAATGCTGTTTTTGTGTCTAATCACCTTTTTAACATTGAGCATTTAGGTTATGTCTACATTTTAAATGAATCTGCAGGTAGTACGTGACCTACGTGTGCACACGCGTGTTGCTTGAATCGGTGCGCCCACTACCGCCAGGGCTCTGTGCCATTCCAGGCCTACCTGTCATGCTTGTGATGCTTCACTCCTGCAATCTTAGCACTGGGAGGCTGAGGCAGGAGGGGCACAGAGAGTTCAAGGCCAGTCTGCGCTACACAGTGTGACCCTAAGTCAGAAAACCAAAACAAACAGGAAGAGTGATGGACACATGAAATCCTACTTGGAAAGTGTGGAAATGTAGCGTAGAGACGGAGTGTCCGCTCGGTAGCTGCAGAGGTCATGGGTGAATCGCTGTGGTAGAGGGAAACATAATCTTAATTGGAATGTTGACACATTCAAAAGATCCAGATTTCCCTGCTTAGACTCCTCTGGAAGCTCCTTCTGGGCTTCCTATTCTGGCCATCCCTCACTCCTTCCTCCCTCTCCCTCCTCACGTAAGGTGGCTCTGGAGGACTTGGGGAAAAACACTGCCTCATTGTCATTCACTACTCAAGGCACAAGTCGTTTCCTCTGAGGCAGCCCATGCAGCTTCAGTGCATCTGCTAGCTGCTTCTTCCTTACAGCCATGCGAAGTGCTCTGTCTCCTTTAGAACTTCTTTGTCAGTTCAAATGGCCAATGATGGTACCTTGGTGCTGGGGCACACTGCATTCGATTGACTGTTGTTTAACAGTTTTATTTCATGTGTTATAAATTGCTTCTTAGTGACATTGGCTGTAATTCCTTCTGAAGAGTTTGTCTTCTTATAAAATTGAAAAATGTTTGTTGAGCTTTTAAACCTATAAATTCAAGGGGTTGGGGAGATGGCTCAGTAGAATAAGCGCTTCCCTGGCAAGGGGAAGGGTCTGAGTTCAATCCCTGGTCCTGCCAAAAACAAACAAACAAAACATATAAATTCAAATATTTTATCATTGCCATGTATTGATTTATTTTATGGGTTTTTTGAATATGAAAATTTTACTTTTTTCTATCATTTTATTTTTCCCTTAGAGTTTCTGTTTATCTGAAATATTTTACCACATCTTTCTTTAATTCAAGGTTATGCAAATAGTTATTTGTACTTCTTTGTTTTTATTTATTTCTTTTTTTTAGAAGAGGAGAGGTTTATTTCAGCTTACAGTTTTATTTTTTTTATAATTTTACTGAGAAACAAATATCAATGAGACAGTTTCACAACTGATTACTGGCACATTTTCAATAATTAAT